>AZIM01000885.1:62709-72837 GCA_000516915.1 Ophiophagus hannah
TTGCCAAGTTTGGGGACCCCTGCCTTAACATCTTCTTGCCAGGCTTGGTTTCAGGGCAGAAAAACGGACCAAGGACCGCTTCTCCAAGAAGAGGCACCTATGACTGATTTGTTATCATTATAGTTTGTAAAAGAGCCAGCTGAAAGTGGAAGAGCTTTATTGAAACCGGCATAAAATCAGACCATCCATGCATACATTCAGATACTTCCAATGGTCCTCAGGTTTGGGTGTTACATCATCCGCAGCTCCTGTCCTGCCCGTGGGAGTTAAAGAGATAGTTCATGTGCTATGGCACTATGCTATAAAGGCTTCCGGTTAGAAATTGCCACCTCTCTCTTAACTCATCAGTCTGGCAGCACTGTTTCAAACTTAAAAAAAAAAAAAATTAAGGAGCAGAAGCTTTCATGAGATGTCAGGAGTGGATCAATTGATGTAGAACTTGAAAAGGATGGATATGAAGCTGCATGTTACATGTGAGACAGATCTGGAGAACTTCATCAATTAGCAATTGTAATGTATCGAACACCTTTTTCTTGGGATCTTCTAAGATAGCTTGAAAACTTTTGAGATGTCAGTTTGGTGGACTCACTCTATGATGCTGGCAGTGGTTTGTTGTAAAAAGACATCTATGAGATCTATAATGAAGTATCCTGGGAGATTAAAGGGATCTACTGTTCTTTGCATTGTGCTGAGAACTAATGTCAAACTTGTGTCTGTTGATTATTTTGCAAAAAAATTGACTTTCTCCAAAGTAGAATGCAGAACAATGCTGTCAGATAACAGCATTGGAAGAAGAGCATGAGAAGGGGACTTACTCTAATTTTGTGTGAGAAATTGTGGGGGCCTGTGATGTGGCCGTTATCTACCTTGCCCACTTTCCTGTACATATACTATCTGGGTTTGTTGAAAGGGCTGGTTCTCATGTTAACTTCATTATTCTTGTCACTTGCTTAATCTGTCTCAAGGTGATTGTATGCAAATATGGCATTGTGTGTGGAAGAATGCCATCTGGGGATTGAGAAAAGGCACTGTCCTTGTCATTACGGTTGTAGTTTGGGTGGCAAGAGCTGTAGGTGACAACCAGTGAAATTCTGTTTCTGTAGGAATTGATCTGGCTCTTTTGTCTATTGGTTGAGTGGGTAGTTCAGACTCCTGAATGCTTGACTTAATTCTGTGAGTTAAGCATGTCTGTCACAGAACAATTGTGATAGTTGTCCAGCAAAAGATAGGCTTGGAGGGTTTAAAAGAGCTTTAACACTACAATTGCTAATTAATGAAGTAATTATCTGTTTCACATGTAACATAACCACCCTTTCTTCCTTCAGTTTTTAAAAAATTACTCCAATTTAATTATTCCATGCATCTGATGAAGCTACAGCTCATAAAACTGTATATCTTTCAGTTAATTAGAAGAGTTGCTATTGGATTCCTTTCAATACTGGCTGTGATAGATTAACCTGGCTTTCTTAGTGTCTAGAAAATGAGACACTGGTTTCAGAATCCAGGAATGCTGTACAAGTCTCAACGGGTGATCAACACCCAGAAAGGATAAAATGGTAAAATTGTATGCCAGAGTGTCTTTGTTTGTTAAGCAATTGTATGCATAAATTTTGTAAATAACTTAGTTTTGACTCTATGTTTTATATGCAGATCAGTTCTAATACTTGTAAGTTAATTACAAGTTAAAGAAAACATCAGGAAGAATGGTCCTTCATATGATAACCACTAGTTTAATAATGCTTTTCTTTCCAATTTTTTGGGTGGTCCTTTTCAGCCTTCCATGCAGTTACATTTTACCAGGCACTCTTATCAAAGAACCTGGATCCCAGCATAGTATAAATAAAAGCCACTATTTCTGAAGTCACTCAGTAAAGATTCATCCTAAATAGAGATTTGCTGACACTTTCATGTCAGGTGTGGATTTAAAAAAAAAAATGCCTTCAGGGTCATTTTATCATCCTAATTCTTTTTTTTCAATTTCTTGCTCCAAAATAAGAGAATAAACTGAGCAGAATAAAACACAGCTATAAAATACTAATGGGTCTTTATGAGCATTTTTTTAAAAAAACTGAATAATCAGGCATGATCAAATTGTGAAGAAAGAGCAGTAGAATATTGAATTTGTGTAGTTCTGTTGTGTTTCTCCTGTCCCCAAGTTCCACACACTGTAATGGGAATGTCACGCCAGCCCCCCAATCCAGCAACATCCAAGAAGGCTAAGGAGTAAATTTATAAGGCCAACAATTTCAGGATGTATTATCGTAGAGGCTATGCATGCTGAACTTCAAGTCTCAATAGCTTTAGCCAACAGCTAATGATAAAAGTGCTGGAGTTTGTGATTTAACATTATACAAGGATGACAGAGTTTCTTTTTGCTACAATCCATATTCTGTGAAAGGTAGATCAACAGAGTTTTTTCCAATGATCCACCATGGTCTTTCTTTGTTCTGTTGAGCTTGTTTCACTCATAGCTGTTCATTATAAACTTTATCCATTTCTTTTCATAAATTGTTGCAATTACAAATTCTGATTGTACCATTCTGTTTCTGTTGTAAAATTCTGTTTCTTTTTGGAACACTCCTCTTCCCCAAGATTAGATTGGCCTTGATTCTGGACTCCATCCCTGCTGGCATTTCATAACACTTTGAATACATGCGTGGGGGTTGAACTGCTAGTTGGAGTTCACCTAGTTATCCATTTGTGGCAAATTGGCTTTACCTCAATTGCCATTGCATGTAGTTTGATTTTACATTATTTTTTTGATTTTAAAACTTGTTAGCTGCTGAGTCACTGTGTGTGATGGGTGATCATATAAACCCAATAAGTGAATAAATTGTAGTTTGTCGGTCACCAAGACCAGAGGTTTAGCCTTCTGAGCTTTTGGACTCATACTGGAGTCCATCCTCATGAAAGCTTGGAAGACTAAACCTCTGGTCCTGGTAGCCAACCCAGATTGGATCCTGCAACATGATGCTGGGACATGTATATTTGCCTACATTAGTGAAAAATATTTTTATCCTTACCTGCTCAGCTCTCAAGTTTTCTCAGTCTGAATGCTTGCTACTTTTCAACGCTGTGACATTTGACCAGATCTTGTTAATATTTACCCAGTATATTGTTAGAATATTGATTGGATCTAGTTAATATTTACCCAGTGCATTGTTAGAATGCTAATAGTGTGTTGAATAAAAGAAACTGGAAAAGCAGCAATTTAAATCAATATTCTTAGAGCCAAAATTATTGGGACTTAATGGAATTGAATTTCCCAGCTTTTTATTTCACTGAAATGCAATAAAACCACCACTTACTTCATTCTTTGATAAAGTGACTAAATTAGTAGACCGGCGAAATGCTGTGGACATAGTATACGTAGATTTCAGTAAGGTATTTGACAATGTAGACCACAACCTACTTCTTGGTAAGCTAGTAAAATGTGGAATAGACAAGATCATTACCAGATGGGTTTGTAGCTGGCTGACAAACCATAATCAATAATCCTTAATGGTACTACATCCACATGGAGGAAAGCAGTGGGGTATCACAAGGTTCCATCTTAGGCCCAGTACTCTTCAGTGTCTTCATAAATGACTTAGATGAGGGAATGGAAGGGGACAGGGGTGGGATGCTACCGGTTCTGCCTGGCTCTATAGAAGCGGTAGCTCTGAAGAGCAGCAGACACAGAACCGGGTCTGTGTTTGCTGCTGTTTGGCCCACCCAGGGTCTTACCTGTTCTTTATTTCCTGCTTTTTCAACCTCAGTTGCTTTGTGCAGCACAGCTGAGGTTGAAAAAGCCGGAAAAAAGTGGCTTTTCAAATGCTGCGCACCTGCACGCAGCACTTTTCAGCTGTCTGGGCGGCACAGCTTAAGGTTTTTTACACGCATGCATGTCTGCAAAGCGCACATGCATGAGCAAAACGTAGTCACTGAACAAGGTAGTAACACGGGTTGAATCCCACCCCTGAAAGGGGAACTCATCAAATTTGCAGATGACACTAAGCTGGCAGGAATAACTAACACCCCAGAAGACAAGCTCAAGATCCAAAAAGATCTTGACAAACTTGAACAATGGGCCCTATCCAACGATGTAGAGAAAAGCAAAGTTTTACATTTTGGCAGGAAAAACCATATGTATAAGTACAGATTAGGTGTGACCTGGCTTAAAAACAGTAACTGTGAGACGGACTTTGGATTCTTACGGATGATCACTTGAATATGAGCCAGCAGTATGTAGTAGCAGCCAAAAAACGCTAATACAGTCCTTGGTTGTATAAACACAGGCAGAGAATCAAGATCACATGAAGTATTAGTATCACTTTATAAAGCCCTAGACCATACCTGGAATACTGTAAACAATTTTGGTCACACTACAAAAAAGATGTTGAGATTTTGGAAAAAGGTCAGAGAAGAGCAACTAAGATGATCAAAGGCCTGAAGACTAAAACATATGAATAGCTGCAGGGTTTGGGTTTGGCTAGTCTAGAGAAAAGAAGAATTGGGATGACAGTATTCCAATATTTGAGAGAAGAAGAGGGGTCAAATTATTCTCCAAAGCCCCAATGGCAGGACAAGAAACAATGGTTTGAAACTAATCAAGGAGAGAAGCAACCTGGAATTAAGGAGAAACTTCCTATCAGAAAGAACAATTAACTAGTGGAACAGCTTGCCTTCAGAAATCATGGGCACTTCATCGCTGGAGGTTTTTAAGAAGAGACTGGGCAGTCATTTGTCTAAAATGGTATAGAATATCAAAGTAGGTGGATATCTTTGCAGAAGGCTTAGTTTTAAAACCTGGATAACCCTAGGGGGGAAAAAACCCTTTCTCCCAATTATTTCATTGAATATATCATGCTATCCTTAGAAGTGAGCAAATTAACACAAGTACGGTGATTGAATCATGATTTCTTTGTTCATAGTCCCTATGTTGATGAGTATATTATGAGCTTGGGAAAGGATATCACTTTGTTCCCTAAACCATTGATACAGGTAGCTGTACATAAGTAAATAATAAAATATTGTAAGAGGAAGAACAGGTGGGAACATGATTTTTGCCTATCTTTGGCTCTCCTTGAATAGCAAGCCACCAAATGATGCTATATACGGTATTGTAAAGCATGCTGAAAGTCCCTCACACACAACTTACCACTTTTCATGGGGTTAGGTGGGATAGAATAAGATAGGCGTGAGGATGTTTTCAAATCCACATTTAAAACTCTTGTTATAAAGTTGTCATCTTCCATCATTTTTTTAAAGTAACCCTTAACTCTTTTCCTTTGTCATCACAACCACCTTAGGAAGTAGATTCAGTTAAGAAAGAATAATTAGCCCAAAGTCACTCAGTGGGTTTCCATGGTTGTGGATGGATGAGAATCTGGTTTTGCCCTAACCCATGCTTGACCATACATCATATGGCTCTTCCAGGCTTACAACCAGTTCTTTGATTCTACAGAGTCTAATTCTTGTACTTGAAGTCTATTTCTATTTCTGCAATTGAATACTGAAATATTAGTGATATTTACATCTTTTGAAGATTGTCATCAGCTTTGTGTTGGTCTCATTTTCTGCTATTGGATTCATGATTCATTATTTTGTGTTTCATTTCATTTTGATTTATTTTTTATTGGAAACCACTAGCATAAGTAACACAAATGCATCAATTATTTATTTTCATTGTAAAGTACCCAGTGATTTGACCTAAACTGTAAAAAAAATTGCAGCTCTCCCTGCTTATTGATAAACGCATAAAAGTACCACTATGTTTTGTCATCAGTTCTTTAGAAGATAAAATATTAAAAGCATAAATACATTTTTAGGAAGAAATAAACAAACAGCTTCCAAGACCTAGAGAAAGATATTTTGGCATAGTCTTTCAGAGACTAAACAGCAGTTAGTCTATAAAAGTTTATGGCAGAATAAACTTGACTTTTTTTTCTAAAATAGATCAGAGCTACCATTACGAGAATTTATTGGTATGAAACTTTAGAAAGTACAAACAAATATAGGGCTTATTGACCATATTTTTTTTTAAGAAATAGTCATCTCAGCATGCTTGTCAGTTCTTTATTTTTTTTTTAAATCCCTAAAGACTAGCACATTTACAGCATACATGGACTGGGTGAATTAAGACTATACAAAACAGTAACCATGTGTTTATGGTATGCTAGTACTGGTACAAACAAATAAATAAAATAAAATAAATGCAAAAAGTTTTAGGAAATACAACTGTGCTGGAACAAAATTATGTTCTATTTTACAACAGCTATACATATTGTATATAAATGAAAAATTCAAAGGCAGCAGTGCTGTGGCTGCTTTTACAGAACATGTACAGAATAAGCTTGGCAGTAACTATATCCTTTTAATGTTTCATCTAAGAATTGTACTCAAAAAGGTTAGAATGAGATTCATACAATAATAATCCCTAATAATGGATTTTCTATGGCAACAAAACAAATAGTTTAGAAAAGTCTGTTCATTTGATGTTTTCTATATGGATATATGCTTTCTTCAGTTCCCATGTTTTTATTCAGCTATATTTATTCTCCTTTAGGGAAATCTATGCAAAAGAAATGAAATCAGAATTTTGCATTTGTTTGTCACTTGTGATGCAGCATTGTACACTGGAGTCCTGTTCTTAGAAAGGGTAGAAGAGAAATAATTATTCATTCAGAGAATTTGGGAATTGCTTTAAAACGTAGTAGAATATTAGGTTTTCACAGCTGTAAGTCAGTATAGTACTGTAAATCAGAATGTAAAATAGAGAGCTAACCTAACTTAGAATGGCAGTAGCGAAATATCTTCCACGGCATACATTTTGCAGTGCTGACAGGTCTAATTTAAAGTTCTCTTTTCTGAAAAACCTATAGATTCCTAATGCATATGAGCTAATGGAAGTATGTTCACACTAATGGAAATAACAACAGAACACAATTTCCTTCTCATATTACAAAATTAGGGGGGGGGCACCCTAATTGCTTCCAGGAGATGACTAATGAGAATAATCCACTGTCCTGGCAGCAATCACTGCAATTAATCTTAACTACTTTTGCTGGCAAGTTTTAATGTCAGAAAATTTAAAACAATTGTTTCAGATCCACTATTCTTTCTTGCCAAGGCAGTGTTTAAACGGTGAATTATATTAAGTATTTAAATATAAATACATTGTACACACAGAAGGGTGGGGAGAGGGTAAACAGAGAAGAAACATTACACAAACTAGCATATATCAAAATGTCACATTTGAAGTCTTCCTGAAAATATAAATTTAACCACCAATTTTACAGAATTCTGCCATTCAAAATGTTATACAAACACTAAAAGCAGTGAAAAAAAGAGTAATAAAATACAATTCAGCAGAATCCTGCCCCTGGCTGAAGCATCATCCTGGGAAGAAGAGGAGGAGGGAGAAGGAGAAAGAGTAGTGAGATGGCATCAGGCCTCCCCATCCCTGCTCCTTGTGCAGCTGCTGCCTCTGGAAGAAGAGGACGGAAGGCCAAAGATATTCACAGCTGCAGAGGGATACCTTTAGCTAGCTGCAGACCAGAAATTGTTCATCGTTGTTCAGTGCCAGGAGAGCTCAGGAAGGGAATATATTCTCTGTGCAAGGTCCTGCCCAAGTATAGTTTGGAGGGAACAACTTTTCATGGCAGCCCGATTTGTATTTTGTTTTGTTTTGCAGCTAACTTTCCGGATAAAGGGAAGCTTACTTGCAAATCTCAACTCTTGTTGACTTCACTGTCTTGCCCTGTTCCTCTTAGCTACTACCAGGAATTCCATCAGCAACAGATAATGACTATTTCTTTGCCTGTTAGGTTTAAGACTTGGAAGCAGTGTTTCCCAAATTTAGTAACTTGAAGATGTGTGAATTTCAACTCCCAGAATTCCCCATCCCCAGGAATTGAAGTCCCAGGAATTAAGCTACTAAAAGGCAGTATTAAAACAAATTTCTTGGGTCTGAAAAGAACATACCTTCAATAAATATAAAGTGCAAAAAAAGGCAGAATAAAGTAAAATATTTGAATGGCAAATGCATACCAGATTCTTTCTTGAAAATTGCGCCATTTCCCCCTTTTCATTAAATGGCCAATAATGCTAACTTAAGTAAATTCCTCAAATATCAGTGGAATTTAAACATGTTGGGGTTAAATTGTTAGAATGAAAAGTTGGAAGGATTTCACAACCTGCCTACAGCTTCCAAAATCCATCCAAATGCAACGCTACTTCTGAACTGTAGCATTTCAACTGATAAACATTTACACCCATAAAAACATATACAGTGACTTATTAATCAAAATTGTTATATATTAATAGTCATTTGATGAACATTGTACTCTTCTGTAAGTATGAATATGTACTGGTACCACTATATTTTTCAAGTGGTAGCTCATCTTGCTTTTAAAATTTGTTACAGGAATAATAATGAACAAAGGATTAAGTTATAGTTTAGCAACGCCAGGAGGGTGTTCATGGAAATTTGGGTTCTGGTACATATCAATTCCTAAGTAAGCAATAATTCTTGCTTAAATAATAACATTCCCCTTCTCTGTCAATTCATTAACCTGAAATTCAAATTCTGATGTTTTGGAACAAATTGTAGATTACTGAGTTTCAAAAATTAGTAATGGGTACTGGAAATATTTTCTATAAAACAATATATTCAAAGTAGGAGTTTCAACAGGAAAATGAGGAACACTGATTTCTGTAAACTAAAGTGCACCTACATTCTGGATAGGATCTAACAAGCAAGCAGAAGTCTTAAATGCATAGGACAGTTTTTCTATGCAAATACATTTGCCTAAAAACATTCTTGTCATTAAAAAAAAGGAACTCGGTTCCTTTTGTATATACTGGTTTGCACTACATATCACTGTGGAATCAGCTAACTCACAAGCAAACAAAATAGGATAAACTGACAGTGATTAAAATTATTATGATGTGGAAGACACAGATGATTCAGCCCAATGAAGTCCTTCTGCAGGTAGAAATCCACTTCTGTTTTGTAGATAGATATGGATACCATACCTTCTGTTTGGATTCATTGTTTAGGGCTAAGTAATGCTTTACTAGATGCAGACAATATTTTGTTATGTGCAACTATCATTTCCTTGTATTTTAAAAGGGTTTTAGGTGTTGGAATGTAATAGGTTTCTTCCTTAACTGAAATTAACACCTTTCAATCCACTTTCTAAATCAAGTCAAATAGGGTTATGTGTCAGTTCCTGGCTCCTATATAACTTTTTTATATAATAGTGTTCTAATAAATTTAAATTCCCAACTTTATATCTTAATGCACTGCTCTGTGTTTAAAACTGCCTTTTCTTCTACTTGTAATACCTGTTGTACTTGTCAAAACCCCTCATTTCCAATTTATTTACTATTTACAGCACTGAAGTTTTAAATAGTATTATGAAAGTTTTAAATAAAATCAGTATAAAAATGAGGGAAACAGCTGCCTAATTCACAAAATCCTCCACAGTCCAGGAATTATCTTTCTTATTTAGGCAAGAGATTAATTAACTAATATATGCAGGCATCTTACACTGGGCAATCATTACATTAGTTTCATGTTATAATTATTCAGCACGTAATTGTTTTCTTTCTATGGAATTCAATTTAACAAAATTACATGCTCAGTATTTCCTAGTGAAACATACAAAAGCATTTTTTCTGACATTGTCGTCAAAGTTCATATACTAAAGTTGAGTGTATTCACATATTTTAACGGAACAACTAATTACAAGACATAGTCATCCTATGAGTCAACTTTTCCATAAGTTCCTTCAGGAGGCCTGTAATACTTGGGAAAAGCCTTCAGCTGCAAGGAATTAAATGCGTATTTGCGACATCCAACATTCTTCATTGTATTTTCTCTTCGACAGCCCTCACTGGGGAAAAAGACAAGCACAGAAAAGGAAAAAAAATGACAGCAGTAAAACAAAAACAAAATTACCAGTATTTTAATTAAAATGAATGGAGTTAGTGATTTCATTTCAGTAAAATATTTGAATTCATAATTAAATAATGGGTCACTGATGGCGTACATAAAAGAAAATGGCGACATGGACTCTTGAACAGCTACACTTGCAAATCTAAGCAAGCAGCAATGGATATGGATATGGATATGGATATGGA
>AZIM01000885.1:75062-88737 GCA_000516915.1 Ophiophagus hannah
GNAAAGGGGGTATAGAGTTGGCAAATCTGCCAGCTCATCTTCTGAATCACAGGGAACATTGGTAGTATAACAAACACTTCTGGAAGATTTTGCCACAGGAGAAAAAATGCTACCACAGCAGGTTTATCACAGCATTTTCAATTTGGCTCTGAAATCTATTGCATACTTTCCTTCAGCAAGACTGAACTCTATTGCAAAGGCCATTATTATGAGATATACATACATATACATAATTACATAAGTAATTTGAATTCTCAAAGTATACTTTCCAAGTTTCCTTCTTTGGTTTCTCTAAACAGGAGATGACAAAGGAAAATGAAAGCTACAGAAGCAGAAGACAAAAGTATACAAACATGACTGAGATATTATTTATTGTAAGTTGACAACTAAGGACAGCAACATTGAACATGCTCTGAGTATTAACTACAACAGTTTTGTTTCCAAGATGCACTGGAATGTTAATTTATAATAATTTAGTAGTCCAATTATCAGTACAATGAAAATTCTAGTCAAATAAGATTTTAAAATATTGTATTGATTTCCTGGGTATGTTTTGCTGATATTTATTATACAAATATAAATAAAAGACTTTAATTTGCATTATCTTTTATGGATTACACTTATATTCTTACATTAATAGGTCTGACTGACTACATTTTATTTTAATATGTTAAATAGTCGATTATTTGGTGTAGTTATTGTATGTAGTAACAAGTATTTATATATTTGGTTTCAGCATCATTGCTACACTGGGCATGTTTTAAACAAAACTCTCCAGATTTATGAGAGGAAATGCATGAAATAAAGATTCACGCATTTCTTGATTTAATAACTTGTGATGTGTTTGCATGTATATATACATACATACATACCCCTATACATACAGTCACATACAATTTTAACTCTAAAGCACTCTAGTATATTTAATTCCACAATATAAGGCAGGACAGCTCAGTTTTTCAAACCAGACCCCCAAATGTATTCCCCCATTTATTGAAATAATATGTGCACCTCAGTAAGAACTACATTCCCTACATAGAACATTCTTACTTGGATGTTTTTTTCGGTGAGCTGGCTATTTGTCAACCCAACATTACTTCCTCAGACACAAGATTGCTTTATGTACTGAACTTTATTCTCTTGGGAAAGTAGGTGTGATTGCTACTTATTTTCATTTGCAAGGCCACAAAGATGCATGCAATGGTCAAAGCCTACATTTGGAGTAAGTGATCTTGTTGGATAAGCAAAGGAAATGGTGGTATGGAAAAGATTATGATGTGAATATGCCATAGAGCATGCTTAGATTTGGCATTAAATGATCAATATATTGCTAATAAATTTGTCATAGAACTTGTTAGTTACTAAGATGTAACTACTGTGGTTTAATTAAAAAAATAAAATAAATTGTGGTTCAATTTACAAATTGAACATTGTTGTGTGACGTCTACAGGAAAAAATAAAATGAATTGTGGTTCAATTTACAAATTGAACATTGTTGTGTGACGTCTACAGGAAGTGTCTCATTATCTACCCTGCTGCTGGCAAGTGAAATAATCATGCAGTATAATTGAGCCCTATAACCTTTCACTGTAACAGAATAATATACCTATCAGGAAAGCAGCTACTGTGCTACTCTGTCGAGATTCAAATCAATCCAATCAAGAACACATCTCCATTTTATCTGTGCAATACAATTTGGATATGATGTAACAGTTCAGATAAACAGGATGTAGCACAACCAAATATTGAAGATTTTTATTTATAAGCCTTGGAGCTACTTTTTTAATACCCAGTAGTTACGTGTGTGTGTGTGTGTGTGTGTGTGTGTGTGTGTGTGTGTGTGAAATGCTCCTAAAACATATACTGATGTTACTTATAAATGCTAACTGGATAGGAATATATACATCACTGTATTGGGTGAATAAATTTTATAATGATAGAAATTAACATAATTCTATTACAAATCGAATGATTAGGATTCAGGATATCACTAAAATACATTTGCATCTTTCACATACCTTAAGATTTAAAGTTTAGCATTAACCCAAAAGAGCTACTAGTGCATTTTATGGCAATATTTAATGTAAATATTAATTAACATGTGATAACATTGTATCACACAGATTATAAAAATACTTTTCCAATGATTTGAATGGAATGAGATGATTGTTAAGCTTACTCTTTCCATATATTCTTTCTTTTTTTGATGCAGTAAGAAAGTAAATGTATAAATATACTGACTCTATATTATGTGCAGCATACTGCTTTCAAGTTCATTTTTAAAGGGCATAATGTGTTGCAACAGATTTATGAGAAAACCAACTCCACAGTTTTAAAGTATTGATGACTGTAACACTGTAGAAGTGATGCTTGTAAATCAAAATAAAACGATGCCTTAAACAGATGTATAGATAAATATGTTACAAAGCCCCCCTTTTTTTCCCATACCACTTAAATATGAAAAGCAAGACTGACACTTTTTTAGGATATACAAAAACATTAGAAATCTTTTTAGACAATAATTTCTTTCTCTGGATAACAAGAAACATGTGAAACAAAGCTGTATGTAGTTATAAAGAAATGGAGGGGAGGTGGATTTGAATGCCTAAAATAGATGATACAGAAACTAATCTTCAGGTTGATTAAATCACTGAGGTAACAGGCAGCTGTTGAACTTACATTACAAGCACTGGAAGCTCAATGACAGTGTAAGCACTCAATACAATTCCTTTTCATAAAAGAATCAGATGTGTGTTTTACAAGTTTAGTACAATAGAAACAAAATTGTAAGGCATACTAATCATTATTCTTGGCAACAATGCTATGAGACGTTTTTTGACAAATCGGTACCAGGTGGCAATATATATTATAGCACTTTACTGGATTTTTGCTTGGTTTGTTTTACTTCATTTGCAACGTAATTTAGCCACCAAGTATGCAATGCTCAGAAACAGCCACACAATCAGTAAATTGGGGCTTAGAGCTAATAAAGGAATAGAGTAAAGAAGACTGGGATCTAGCCTGAAATCCCGGAGGGGCACCAGGCCACACAAGTTCTTCTGGATGACTACCTCCCGTGTTCCAATACTGTGAAAAGGAAGAGATTTGGGGAGAAAAGAAAAGAAACAGAAAAAAACCCACAGACATGCAATGTATGTATCAAAAGATAAAAAGAGAATCAAGATGGCAAAATAAAAGAGAAAAAAAAATTGGGTCAGGAAGAGGAAAGAAAATAAACTTTGAAAAATTCACAACAGAAAGTAGAATGTGTGAGGGTAAAGAATAAGGAAATATGCCAATTTTTCAAAATAATAATAAAAGGCGCAATTACAGAATAAAGGAGAGAGAAAGAGAATAAAAAAGAGAAAATAAGAAAGAATACTGTAGTCTACTGAAAATAAATACATGTATGTCAAACTAGAATGGTTTTCCATGTTCATTTTTGTCATTTGGCTAAGCGATGTTCCATGCGGCTGTGCCATGCTTTCCACATGCTGCAAAGAAAGGGAACTCTGAAAAGCAAACTGAACATGAATAACCATTGTGATATTTGACCCTTTCAAGAATGCTTCAATGCTGGGTATATTGAATTAATTCAACTATTAATGTAGTGAAAATCTTCCTCCTGAAATAGCTAGGTAAAAGTTGTTTCTTAAAATGCATGGCAGCTCAGTGGCTTAAGAACTATAATAAACCAGACAGATGTCCTATTTCCCAGCCTAAAATATATTTTAGAGAGCTTAAAAGTTTAAGAAAGTAAATCTATCTTCCTTTTTGGTCCCTGATTCTGACTTTATTCATATTGTTATTTGAAGATATGGTAATATATATATATATATATATATATATATATATATGAATTAGGTCTGTAGAGAAATATCTTAGGCTTAAACTATATGAAGCATTTATTTTGAGTTTTTCAATGAATGTTTTAGAAAATTATCATCTATTTAAATAATAATTTATTAAAAGATGTTAAACTGAAACAGAAGAAACAGAAGAAATATTGACTGCTAAACAGCTTTTTTCAAACTCAGATCAACAAAAGAGTATTCCTTTGCTTCAATTTTAATTTTTGTATTATCTGTATTGCCAGAAAAATTGCTTTGTTGTAAAATAATGCCAAAATGTAGCAATTATTTTGTAACAAGAAAATAAAAATAGATTTCCTTCTGTTAGGTCTATTGTGTAGCATCATCCATATCAATTCTATTAAGTTTTATTTCCTAAATGCTCAAAGCACAACAACATGATAACTTTTTCTCCAGATGGTATGAGCTAATAATGTTTGTTGAATACAACTGGTCCTTGATGTGAAGTATATTAGATCACTATGTTAAAATGTGAATGTTATCAGAGGAACAATTAATGAAATGATAAGAATTCATCTGAAAATACTTTCTCTTATATTAGCTATACTACATTCTTAAAAACTGCTGGCTCAATGTGAAACAATTGCAATTGCACTTTATGAAATTAGGATGTTGCTCGATAGGATTTATGGAATTAGAAAACATTTGCTAAAGTAAGATGGCATCGTAAGTAGGTTTTAAAAATAATAAACCATTGAAGGTTTAGAAAGGGTCAAATAGCAAAACATATAGAAAGGATAAGAGAATTGAACATTTGTGAGAGCTTGTGAGAAGACACACAGAACATTTTACATTCAGCAAAAGTGAATGTTGAAAGCAGAACTCTAGTCAAGTTAAACTATGATTAAACACTAAATCTGGATTTCTTATCCTTTCTTGCTTCATATGTAAAACTGGAGCTTTTCAGCAGTGCTTGAAATAATGTATTGGATTTTTATTTAAAACAGAAACTGAAATCTGTGAACATGTCAGCGACTTCAGAAAGCAGATTAAGATTAAACTGATATGGCGACAGTATGCCAGAAGGTTGTGATGGAGTCGTTTGCTGTATCATGAAACATTCATAATGGCAATTCGCTGAAGGGGCAAACTATTGTCTGAGGAGTAAGCATAGGAAACCAATGCAATCTGCAGATGTTTCTCCTTAAATTCAGTTGATAATTCTGCATTTTCACTTCTAAGGAAAGCAGCAGCCTTGACAATGTTAGTTATGAAGCTTTCATAGCAGTCAAGCAGAAAGATCTACATGCTTAGCAATTTCTTTCGTTGGAGCTCAATTCCAAGGAAAAGGGTTAAATGATTTCTAAGTCTGGATCTCAGAGGACTCAACAATGACAGGTATATGTGTAAAGAAAAGCTGAATTGTATAGTTTGGAATACTCATCTGCAGTTTACAGGGCTCCAGGGTTAGAAACAAGCGCAAGCAAACAAGGTCTTCTTACCTCCTCATACACTCCAGGGCCTGAGTGAAGACCTGTGGAGCCATTCCATGTTCATGTTGCAGTATGAGACATTGCTCCAGAGTCACCGACATGGCAGTCCGATCCTTGGCACTTTTACAGCTTGTAAACCGAACACCATTTAGTCTGCGACAAATCTGGGGGAAAAATGCTTGATATTAGTTCCACTGTATCGCAGGACAAAATATACTTATATAGCATTACTCCAGAATTACTAGGAGGATCTCATTGCTAACACTGGGGTGAGGTTAGAATTCAAGAAATGTAGAATTTATAGTCAGTCTTGAATTATTTTAGGTATGCTATCAAGTTGTTTTTCACCTAGCAACCAATCTTTTCTATGATGAACTATCCCTAGCCTATTATTTCAAATCTCCCAATAGTGTACTCATCATTACTATAACTGAGTTCATCCACCTGTATTCATTCATACATACACACATTCATACAGTCTATTTCTGGAGAGAGAATCTTCCAGATGTCAGGAGTTATAGCAGAAAAGGCACGCCTCCTAGTCCCTGCCAACTGACACATCTGGGACTCGTATCATGCCTTGCTGGTGGTTGCCCTGTTCTTCTCTTGGCTTGCATTTTTCCAGCATTAGTCTCTTCCAGAAAGCTGGATCTTCACAGAATGTGTTTGAAGTAGGAGAACTGGAGCCTGGTCATTTGTGCCTCAGAGTGAGAACTCTGAAATGATTTGTTCGGTAACCCATTGATCTGTGTTCTTGGATGTCCACAGTATTCTCAGGAATCTTCTCCAAAATCGAAGTTTAAGGGTGTCAATACTCTATCTATGTTACTTGTTTAAACCTTAACTTCTGCTTTCACAGAGTGACGCGGGGAATACCATGGTTTGCACGACTCTGATCTTTGTAGGTATAGACATATCATGGCATTTGAATATATTTTAAGCCTTTCAATGCTGCTCTACCAAATCCTAGTCTGTGGCACATTTCATATCCTCTTATTCCTTTACTGTTCATGGATGATCAAAAAAAAAAAGCAAAAGCTATCCATCACTTCAATATTTTCTTCTTTTCCTCCTTCTTTTTCCTTCTCCTTTTCCTCCTCCTCCTCCTCCTCCACCTATTGTCATTAGTTTAGTTAGACACAGATATGCTCTACAGATATTTTCAATACATGTCATATTTACTGCAGCCACTGAACAAAAAAAATACCCTCTGTAGAGCCCAGATTGCTTGCTTCAGCCATGGAATATGGGCTTTCAAGTGTCAAAATCTACAGAATGGTGACTATAACTTCATGATGCATGCTCCATCCCTTTTCTATATACATCAACTTCATGCCCAGTTTTCTTTTTAAATTAGGGGCTCCTAATGAGATACTTCTAACATTTCTGGAGATATCTACAGAAACTACACAATTATGATATATGTAGAGATATATGGAAAGCCAGTTTGGTTTAGTGGTTAAAGCAGTGAGTTCTAGTCCCACCATAGCCATGAAAGCCAGCTGGGTGACTTTGGGTCAGTTACTCTCAGCCCAACCCACCTCACAGGGTTGTTGTTGTGGGAAAAATAAAGGAGGAAGGTGTGTTGGATATGCTCGCCACCTTGAGTTATTTGTAAAAACAATAAAAGTTGGATATTAAATAATCAAGTATTACAATAATCAAATAAATGTACTTTTTAACATCAAAATTAACAAGGTAGAAAAAGCATGGCTTCTGGAATTCTTCCCACCTCCTTTATGAACAATGACCATTGCAGCTTTTGCCTTCATCTTTGCATAATAAAGTAATGGGTTGCATCTGCATGTGTATATAAGAATCTGCCCATTTCCCAAAAGTTGTGCATATGCATTTCCTACATACATAAAGTATCTAAACATGTTTCTATATTTTCCTATATTTCTTCTGTATTGTGTTGTGGTTTGTGTATATGTACGCAATGCAGACTGCAAAGCAAGCTGCATACATTCCACTATGAGTCATATGACAGGAGGGAGGGGCCTTAGACTGAAGCCATCACCAACATTCCAACGCTTTGCCCATCTAGGTTTCCCATTGGGACAGACTGGGGAAATCTTCTCAGCAGGCCCCAACCATCTGTTTTTTACTGGCTTCTTCCTCATATCAAATTTAGTCCTGTTCTATTTCCTTTTCAGATAAATCATATATAACCCTGAAGCCGTTTAATTAATCTCCAGGATTCTGATTAGTTAGAAATATTAAGAATGGTCAAAATCTTACAAGGTTGTAGCCATTTTTAATTTGTTTCTATTTTCTGATGCCCAGCCTGAATTTATGCAACAGTGCCCAGAATCTAAAGTTTTGCTAATCTAGGAGAAAATCATGCCACAATAGAACCAAATTTCAACATTTATTCATTTTTCTGCCTATCTTAAAGTCAGAAAACTGGAAGGATAACCATGGTTACTATAATGCTCTGTGTCTTTTTGGTCAAGGAAACAACATGGCACAACAACAGAGAACATGCAGGGATCTGCAGCTTTCTATACAGCTGCTTATTCTGAAGACATAACATTGTCATGGGAGATAAGTGACAACAAAGTAAGTTAACTTTCTTAAATCTTACCTCAGCAGCTTGCCAAAGAATATCAACATTCTTATTTTTTCTTGCGTGTACATTCTGTCCAAGGAACCTCAACAGTTCAGGCAGGCACGTTTGACTCCGAGATCGAGGTAGACCTGGAGAAAAAATAAACACCACTTAACAAATGCCCAATAGCATTTTTTATCTGGGAATGGATAGGTTATGTTTAGCAACAGACAGTTATTGTCATGGCTGCATTTCTCCTATCCAAGCTTCATGAGCTGACAGCTTGACATTAGCAATTAGGGGGAGATATTTGAATGTAAGGAAGAAGAAGGGGGGATGAAAGCTTGTGAGAAGCTTCTGCCAGCCCAGGTCAACTATCAGTATGCAGAACTGGGAACTGAGAACCTGTTTCCTTAACAATATACAAGCATGTAATTAGACATTTACAGATTACCAGGAGATGCCTGATGGGAGAAGAGGAAAATTTACTTTGTATTGTTTGCATGGGAAAACCTCTGATTTAGTTTATGCTATTTCTGTAAGCTTCAGTAAAGTATACTTTTGGCAAAAAAAAAAAAGGCCAGGAGTCTTTCTTTGCCAGGTGACTGAATGGGACAGTTGACAGTTATGTTTTTAGCAAAATCATAGAAATTCAGTAGAATTTAGAAAATCTGAACTAGAGTACATAAAACCTATGGATCGCACAATATTCTGTACTTCAGGAATAGGGACTATACATAATAGGAATTCAGAAGCCATTCTTGCAAGTCACATCAACTGATGTGTTGTTGTATCTGATACAGTTGAGCTCCATGAAAATTGATACTTTTTAATAAAATGTGTTAGTTGGAAAAAGTACTACTAGATTCCTTCAGATTTTTGGGGATCACCTAGGAGGGTCATGGGCACTCTTTTGTAATAGTTGCACTTCCCATTAGAGGGAGAAGATAGGAAAGAGGTTTGGTAAAAGGTTAGCAGCAATAGTGAAAGGGGAGGTCTTGTATTCTAAATTGTAAGTTCCTTGAACAATATTACTAAAATTAATATAAATATCCCTTTTCTTATCCACAACTGAGCATAGAATTGATTTAGTCCAGGGGTGGGATCCTACCGGTTCAGTCCAGTTCTATAGAACCAGTAGCTCCGAAGAGCAGCTGACACCGAACTGGTTCACTGGGACGAGGTTTTGGTCTGCTGTTTGGCCCTCCCGCCCGCCTGGGATCTAGGCTGTCCTTTAGTGGCTGCGTTTTCCTCATCAGCTTCTTTGTGCAGCACAGCTGAGTGCCACTCTTCAGCTGAAGAAGGTAAATGCTTGCCGGAGCCAATAGCGTGCATGTGCATGCAGCGTGCGTTTGACGCACATGTGTGTGCTCCCCAAACTGGTTGTTATGCCGGTCGGATCCCACCCCGATTTAGTCTCATAAATGTGCTGGCATCATCATTGCAGGAAGCAGTCTGCCAGCTACTTAAAACAAAAACAGCAGCAGATAAAACTAGAGTTATACTTCTTCATTTCAGTAAGAAGGTCTGCTGTAGGTCTGTCGAAGTGACCTACAAAAATAAGAATCATGCAAGCTGTGGTATTCTCCATAAAAGTGAAAGTTGAACTATGAAGAAGTAGAATAAGAAGACTGATGTTTTTAAAATTTGGTGTTGGTGAAGACTCCTGAGAACATCATGGGTAGCCAAGAAAACAAACTAACAGATCACTGAATAAATCAACCCTGAGTTCTCACTCAAGACATACTTGACTAGGCTCAAATTATCCTACACTGGACTTTATGAGAAGCATTGGAGCTTTCTGAAGAAGGCTCTAATGCTGGGAAAGGTGAAGGAAAGAGGCAAGGATGACTATCAGCAAGTTAGGTGGACACTATTACTGTGGCAATAAGTGCAGCACTGGACAAATGAAAGACCAGGTTAGGGATAGAATCTATCAGGGGTGTCAAACTGGCGGCCCACGGCCAGATGCGCAGCCCACACCCACCTCAGCTCTGCAAAGGGGAAAAACTGTCACATGATGGCAACATGATGCCATGAGTTGGACACCTGTGGGATAGATTGTCATGGAAAATATTTATATGGTCACTAAGCAATGAGTTGATGATGCATATCAATCAATCAACTTCAGTTGTAATTGTATTTTGGTTACTCTTGGTATCTACATGTGTCTATGGCCACACAAACATTTCAGCATCAGGGTTTAGGGACTGTCCACAGGAAGCTGATACTGTTCCATTTTACCAAACCCAACTGATTTTTAATTGTTTTGTTAGCATATAAAAGCAAGTATTTTCTTGATTTAAATTGTGTTGCATATAAATATCTGTAATTCACACTTACAGTCTTCAGGCAAAACTTCTTTGAACTGCTCAAAGTAGGAATTCAACCGTACTAAGCTTTCCATGTTAATAATTTCCTGCAAGGAGGTATCGCCAAACCTTTAAAAATTTAAAGGGCCATATTAATAGAGCTTCCAAACAAAAATGGGAGAATATCTGCAAACTTTCAGATTGTTCTTTTCATTTCAGTTATTAATGTTTTAACGGTTGCCTTAAACATAGAACAGACAAGGTAACTCATTTATACAAGTGTTTTTAAATAGGTTTTAGAAATTATTGTGATACTAATTTTTAATTATTCTGTTTAGTTATTCTATAGTTTCATAAGAACTTTGCCCTAAAATTAAGTAGTAAAAATACTTATGTACTATAGATTAATCAATTTCAAATGCCGTAGATTCTGCCGGCTTATCAAGAAAAATTGTCTGATTGATTTCTACTAATAATATAAACGAACAGATGTTCCATTTAATAGCTTGTTTACTGTTTCCTTGAAATAAGGTGTTTCCTTAGCACAAGGAGATCCAAATACAGACTCTGACAAAAAGCCATCAAAGCAATACAATGAATTCTTCTATCATAGGTTTTGCTATAGTTTCTTTGAAGTGGCAAGCACCAGATATTAACCCTTTGGGGTTTCTGATTCAAAGGACAAAAGGAGTCTGGCATATATATGGGAACACTTTAAAGCAGCTGTGACTTTCCTGGGATTGCATGGTTGCCCTTTATAGCTGAGAAACAATCTTGGCAAAAAGATACCTTATTTATTAATTTAGGCCTCCCTGCCCTCCACTGTCTCCATGCATGCTCCAAATCACATGATGCCTTTTGAATATGGATACTGCATGATCTACTGGATAATGTTGCAAATGCCTCAAGATATCCCATGATGCCAAGCCTGCAACTCATTTTAAATATAATATCACTAGACTATAAATAGTAGAAATCTATGTACTAGACATATAACTACTGATTTCAAAAAGGTTTTCATGTCATTCAACTTTTTCCTGAGCTATCCTTTAAATAGCCACTTGGAAATTCATTCAGTATATATCTAGAAGGAGGAAAACCATTTCATCTGTTGTCTGTTAAGCATGAAATATTAAAAAAGAGAATGTGTAGGTATATGTACTTTTCTGCTAAAGTTTGCTGTTCGTTGATTCCCACGTTGAAGAGTACAGGTTGAACTCTCAGCAACATGCCACTCTGGATTTCACGAGGCAAGGCATCAAACAAGGTGCTTGGTAGTGGAATCCTCACATTAAATCCATCCCTAATTTAGACAGGAAATTTGAAGCTAATCAAGCAATAGTAGTATTTTCAGAAAAGCCCCTTTAAAAAAATATTTAAGGCATACAGTATGTTACTATCTAGGAGATTGCTAAGAGTAACTAAAATCAAAACTGTAAGCACTCTAAGCATCTCCATTCTTGGCAGTTTTCAGAAAGCAATGGAAATACAGTATAATAGGGAGAACTGAAAGACCTGGCTTGAATGTCGTATCAGCCCAAAAGTCTTAGCTTAACAAATCATGTTGCACATGAAAAGCACATTGATATAAACTACCTATTAAGTAGCACTTTGCTCATAATGAGTCGATACATTAACTACCACTATATTATAGCTACATGTGCCCAGACAAGGTCAAATCAGGCCAACTTTAAATCTACATGAAAATTCACTTCTTGTCCTCCTTTGATTATTATAATATGAATTTCCTAACATATTCTGGTTAGTTAGTAACACAAAACTGGAATGAAAAGGCTAGACCATACTGGCTGGGGAATTATAGATCTCTTAGAATTGCTGAAGTTAAGAAATTCTGGACTAGATGTATGTCTGTGTGAGAAGACTACATTTCCTCCTCAGAATACTGAACAAACCAGTTTTGTTTTTTCTTGCATACAGTACCAATAAATGTATCTATTCCTTCTACAAATCCTTATCCAAGAGCTTCATTCATAACTTAAAAAATGATAATGTGGCTTGCATTTTATCTTACATAAGTAAAACAGATGGTCAATTTATGTTTACATCTTGCACAAGAGTAACACATTGATATAAACAACCTACTAATGAACACATGTTCTAAAATGTTCCTTGTTAGGCAATAAATTTCCCCTTTCTTTCCCTTCCCCAACCTCTCTTCTCCATTCCCACTCTAATTTTTTACCGATTTCCTGTAATGACTGGCAGCATATCAGCACATGCACTGGAAGTAGCCTGAGTTACTTTAAATGTTACATTTCTCAAGTCCATTATTCCCACACTCATATCTTCTAGCATAGCCAATTCTTCTCCTAAATGAAAAAAATGAAGATAATATTAATATGATTACAAAGTATATATTTATATTTATTGCCAACTACTATAAAATAGTCTTCTTCAAGACAAGTTGAAGCCCCAGTGATCCTGAATAAGTTTGTTTAGTTTTCTTAAAACAGGAGATAATGTCCAGGGTTTTCTTTTCAATTTCTTAGTTAACTTGTATCTCTGGAATTCCCTAAAGCAGGGTTCCCCAATCCCTGGTCCATGGACCGGCACCAATTCACAGCATGCCAGAAGCCAGACCATGCAAACAAGTGAAGCCCCATCCACGGGATGCAGGCAGCACACGAAACCATGCCCCCTCTCCAAGCACTAACCAAGTTTGAAGTGCTTAGCTTCTGAACCTGGATAAGGATGAGCTATGGCAGCTGTTCATACTAATTGCAATACAACAATCCTACAGTGTAACAGGAACTAGCCATGCTTTTGGCTCCAACATCACATCCTCATACTAATATGAGCCCCCAGTTGCATCAATAGTGAGATGAGTGGCATATACACTTAATAAATAAATAAATACAATAAAGCTGCCACTGCACTGATAGCTCACATGGAGGCATACCTCTGCAGACTTGCAGAGATTTGCAGTTTGTGCCATAAGCAGAAATTAAGCCACTGAGAATTGCTTCAGTTACTGAGATCAGCAGCATATAAATTTAATAAATAAATAAATAAATCCAATTCCCATAATCACTTGTAAGTTTGGATTGACATTTCAACTTTAACGTCTCCATTTTGCCAAGGCTTTCAGCAGAAAGAGTTGCCATTGTTTGAGATAACACAATCCAAATAAAATTAAAATTTCAACAAATCCAAATATTTAGGTTCACGCCAGCATAAGGTTTTGTCCGTCCTGCTGAACTACTCTTCTAAAATTGCTCTTCCGTTGCTTGAAGAACTTATCAGTACACACCAAGCTCATTACACAGTTTCTGAATTTGGACCCTGTAATCATCGCAAGCATCTTTGATTTTTAGTTGCGTTGGATTCTGTTGACTGATTTAACATTTAATTGTATTTCATGGTTTGATTCTAAGCCTAAAAGGTAAAGGTTCCCTCCCACATACACGCAAGTCGTTTCTGGCTCTAGGGGGTGGTGCTCATCTCCTTTACAAAGCCGGAGAGCCAGCGCTGTCTGAAGACGTCTCC
>AZIM01000885.1:96682-108659 GCA_000516915.1 Ophiophagus hannah
CATGTAGAGAGCGTTGCAGTAGTCGAGGCATGAGGTGACCAGTGCGTGAGTGACAGTGCGTAAGGCATCCCGGTCCAGATAAGAGCGAAGCTGGCGAATTAACCGAACCTGGGCAAACGCCTGATCTTGGGTAAAAGTTGCTCTTTTTTATAAAAAATTCAATATTTACATAAATATTTACAATATTGACATACCAGCCACGCCCAGCCAGTCACATGACCATCAAGCCATGCCTAGTCAGCAAGCCACACCCAGTCACGTGACTCCCAAGACACACCCACAAATTAGGCCATGCCCACAGAACCGGTTGCTAAGAAATTTGAATCCCACCCCTGAATACAATGGTCTGTATTTGCATGATACCTATATCTGAAACTGCTATACATAGTATTGGCCTAAAATAGTTTCCCGAAGTGGTGCCCTGTAATTATCTTAAATTTCAAGTCCCATAACACCCAGCAATTAGATCCAAGAGCCATGTTTGGTGGGGGAATTTCAGAAGTTTGTCTGCACATCTCAAGGAAGGCTCACTTAAAAAATCAAATTAATTAAAGAAATGCTTAGATGGTAGTTTCCATTCTAGAATGAGCCCTGAGTGAGAATAGAGTCACAACACTCATGAACAAATCTAGCCCTGTGGACTGCAAAAATGTTCCTCTTCCAAATGTGAGAAGAACCACATTCATATCCTGTACTGTACATGTCCAGAAAGGGCAAATACCTACAAGACTTGCAATTTGCTTTCCAAGCTCACTTTAAGACAATAATTTTGGCCTTTAACAGGCCTGAAGTTACTATAATTGGAACAAATTACTTTTCCCACTATGAATTTGTTTGGACTCTATGGAGATCTGTAGAATTACTGCAACCAGATTTTTAAATGGTTTCATGTTACTGTAATTTTTATGATGGATGGCCAATACATTCTGTGGACAAACCATCCAATGAACAAAACATTTATTATATCTTTGTATAGATACAGACCCTGAATATTTTGAGTTCTACTTGCCCCTAACATGCATGTGTTGCAGGTAGAAGTGTTCTAGAGTGGGGAGAATGAAGAAAGGAAAAGCCCTTGGTGGTAGCAGCAGTCAAAAGGAGATAGAGGACAGGAAAGCACAGAAATATGACAGGAACGGGTGGACAAATTGATCATTCACAATGGTGAGGAAAGGGTTATATAACAAGATGTGGGGAGATGGGAAAGGGCAATTGAAGTGGTTGGTTTTGTAATGCTGGTGCTGTCTAAATAGCAGTGGGAGACAAGTGGAAAGAAGGTGCAGGAAGATGGGAGGTCAGAGGGAGCATAGCCAGTTGGAGTCATCTAAAGCATTGTGGGGTTACACAGCTAAATGGAAGTAGGGGAAGGAAGGGGTGATAAGATCACTGGAGGGACAGGTGTCTAGGCCACATGGAAAGGGAGGGCAGAGAGAAGGTGCACCAGCCTTGCCCTACTTGCTCTTTAAGACTCCTCTAGAATTCTCTCAGCTCAAACCCTGAATCACCAAGAAGGTCTAGATTTTTGTTTTGCCAGACTGCAAAGCTCTGCTCCAGAATGGTCTAGCACAATTTACAAGCCACAATGTCTTTGTTTTATGCACAGAAGATTACTCCTTTCATGCACAATTTGTATTTCTATATATGTTTTAATGTCTTTTATGTCTTTTACTTCTTTTATGTTGCTTTGGTCATCTTGCTGAAAAGACATAGCAATACATACATACATACATACATACATACATACATACATACATGTTGTACAGCATGAATACCTCTGGTCTCTGAAACATATTGCAGCACTAAAGGTCTTCACTTAACCAAGTATTTACTAGGTGGCTTGAAACAAACCCTGTTCTTGCCTCAGTGTCTTACTTCCATCCACAATAGAGGGAACAAAATACCAGCCTATCTTTTAGATTCTTTTCTCGTAGAAGGCATGCCATATAATATAATCATATGAAAGTATCCTAAAATATCAACCAATTTGAAATCATCCGTTGATTTCTTAATTAGGAGATAAACTTACTTCTGAAAATATCACCGGGCAATTTTTCTATCTTCAGGTATATGCGGGGCTCTCAGACATTTTTATAAATACCGAAACTAGAGTTCTTAATCTTTTTAATGTCAAGAATATAAAGAAAATAAATAAATTAAGCCATGGAATAGAACTTGGTAGGAGAAAAGATAAATGTCTACAGGCACGGTGGTGCCTACAAGCACCACATTATGTATTTCTGATAAAATAATCTAGCTTCTATTCCCAAAGATACTTTTTCCAAAAGGCAATTGGATTTTCTTGGGGTTTTTTTCTTTGAAAACATTTCACTTCTCACCCAAGAAACTTCTTCAGTTCTGAACTTTTGAATAGAAGAAGCATCTTGAATGAGAAGTGAAACGTTTTTAAAGAAAGAAAAACAAGAACAAGAAAAAGCAACTTTGGAAAAAGCAACTTTGGGACAACCATGATCTGGATAATTAATAATCCCCATAGACAATCTAACTTCTACTATAGCTTGTTGGAGAGTGATTAGAAGCACTCCATATTTAACCATTTTTAGGGAAAGCTTAATCTTTTTAGGAAACGCTCTGAAAATTCAAAATGGAAATACAGCAAAAAGACCATGGTCCTCTCATTCCTGGGACCTTACTGTTAAATGAATGTTCCTAGTATACCGAGTAATGCTTACAATACATGGATCATGATTAAGGAAGAGCTAAGAAATGCAACGTAGCAGAACAAAATGGCAACAGCAAGAAGCCATGGCTGTCATACGCACTTGTGATTCTGGGAAAATGGCATGCAGAGGATGAAATGGATGAAGATGATGGTAGGGATGATGAAGATGAGATGATTTCATTTAAGGTCTCTGGCTTTATCCAGTATGCACGGGTATCTTGTTTACCTTTCTTGCTAGAACAGCTGACTTCACACAGGAAAACATCTTCACAGCTATCACTTTGTAATCGTTCTTTCTGGAGAAGCTTGTCAACCCTCTGGATAATGCATTCAAGACTTTTATCAACATTCACCCAGACTTTTTCCTGGGAAGGAACAAACAGAAAGAGGGATCAATGACATACTGGTGTGCCCAATATAATGAAAAAGCCTAAAGAAAGAAGTATATAGAAATAATATTTTGAAAACACTATTTTCACTACTTTCAATAATTCATAGAAGGCATGCACATAGCTTGAAAGAAAATGAAGAAGCATACTAAACATTTCCATCTAATTGGGCAATAGAGCAGTGGTGGGTTTCAAATAATCCCACCACCAGTTCGCCAAAAATGTTAGCGTGTGCATAGCTTCCATGCATATATGTGTGCAAGGCTTCCACATATGCACGGCTTTTGCTGCGCAGTGAGGCTCGACCGAGCAGTCTTTCGGAGCCTGCTCCCTTCCATCTCTGGTCTCCAGGGCAGCGGCTGCTTCTCTGCGCTGCTGCTCTTGCTGGGAGAGCATCTTGTGAGCAGCTGTGAGCCGCCACTTTGGGTCTTCTAAGTCCCATCTGGAAAGTGCTGCAGCACAGAGAAGCAGCAGCCTATTTGCTGTTTCTCTCAGGTGGAGTGGGCGGGGACAGCCAGTGGTGTGATTGCTTCTATGAGAGTGCACTTCGCGCAGCGCAGCACTCAAAGACTGCCCTTGGTGTCAGTGCTTGTGAGGTGAGCGGTTTTTTAGCTTAGCTGAGGCACGGCGCTCTGCCGCATGAATCAGCTGAGCTAAAAAACAAGGGAATTTAGGACAGGAAAGGGCGAGGGTGGGGGCAGGTAGGTGGGGCCAGCCACAGGTGGCATTTGCCAGTTCTCCGAACTACTCAAAATTTCCGTTACTGGTTCGTCCGAACCGGATGAATACCACCTCTGCAATAGGTAACATAATATTATTTCCTTCTGGACAAAACTGCAAAGACTATCAGTTCATTTACTACTTTCCAATTAATAATTGGGAAATCATCACATCTACAAGATACTGTCAGGATTAGACCACATAAATATTTTATGAGTTGACAGATACCTAGAATAACTCCATAGCAAGATAGGCAGCAAATAAATTTAACAAATAAATAAATTTAGCTGCTCCATTTTTACTGGCCACTCAAAAAATAGAATCAGAAGTAGAGAAAAAGAAATGAACACCCAATATCTGGGTTCACAGATTGCTTTAAATCACCATGTCACTTGTTAATTGCACAACCTCAGCTGTTGTGGTTCCTAGGTTCAATATATGAACCTAGCCATTTATTTCACAAACTACACTTAAATCAGATAATGACTTAGTATAATCTGTAGATATTCTGACGGAATTAATAAACAAAGGGCTCCAGAAGCATCAAAGCACCTTCCAAAAATGATTGCCACAATTGGATGCATGGATTTTTACCATTTTTTAAAATGGAAACATGACAATTGGGACACAGGCTCTAAAACAGGCTTAACATCATTTATAACTATAGTGACCATTATCCTTTCTTATAAAGGACAGACCTTTATTTGAGAAAACTGTCTTTAGATTTATTTAACGATTATATTCTTGGTTTTGCTCTTGAATTTTCCTTTGTAAAGCAAAATTATAAACCTAATACTTATTTCTCTTATCCTTGAGAACCTCTTTCAGAGTCTCTTTTCAGATTTGTCCTTCATTTTTTCCAAGAAAATACGGAGACTGTATTTATAGCACAAAGAAAAAAAGATGCAAAAATCAATTTCACTGTGCATCATTAATGCCTACCATGCCTTTTGTTCATTCAAAATGTTTTAAACATAGTCTCTAACCCACAAAACATGACCAAATACCTGGCAGCTGTAATTTTACAAAAAGATAATTGTCTGAATTAAGATTCACTGTAGTTTAGGAATGGAATTTTAAAATAACAGCCTACCCACTCTTCTTCATGCCAGTCCACCTGTAGAGAAGAACGGCTATTTCTTCCTGCCCACCTGGCCACCAAAGTATCTTGGTCATTTCTTAGCACCACTTGTTCTCCTTCTGTAGATGTTGGAGAAGCCTTAGAAGCTATATAATCTGGTCTTGCAGCATTCAGGGCATGAATTGAATTTGCCAACAGCTTGCAGTCACAGACAGTGACAAGCTGCCGGGTCTAGAAAGGATAAAGATGACACACAATATTTGTAAACAATGTCTATTTTATAACTTCATTCGTTATTACTGTCCAGTCCAGCACTACTAAAGTGCAGTAAAGTAAACAAACTCAGTAACAACCCAAAATTATGTCATTTAAAAAAAAACAGTTTAACATAAGGTACACTTTTCTTAACAAATCTGGACATAATATGGCTAAGGCACAAAACTTAACAAATAAAAAGGTTATTTTAGGATACTAAAAAATGGCTAAGACATTTTTTAATGTGATTAGTGGTCTGAGTACTACTGATCAGACAGGCAATCTTTCCGTTATAGTGCCAATTGAGAGCACAGGTCCGCATAGAATTTATCTTAGAAAAACATGTTCTATGGTGTTTATTTTATAACTATTTCTATAGCATTTCACTTGGAATTTAATTTCAATTTGCATTCAATGTATTGATTCATACAGCACACTAAGAATAACCTTTCTTAGCTTAATATGTTCTGTAATCCTAGACATTTGTGGTATAAAACCGGCATTTGATAATATGTTGTATGGATCCCACCAATTATAGCTTATTTGTTAAAAGAAACTGGATTTAGTGTCATGTGAATGTAGTTATAGTACAGCAAGGAAATATAACATGATTAGCAGGAGGCAGTCAACACTGAGATGGATACCATTACTTGAGAAAATTATCAGGGCTATAAAGATTTTTTTCCACTGAGTATTTAAATTAGCAATTTGAAGAATGTTGCTTTACAGCCCAAAGCCTCACCACAATTTATGATATTAGTTTTTTAGATTTTAACAACAGAAATCAAGGTTGGAGAAGGAGAATCTTTTTGCCTCAAGTCTAGTTTGCTATAGCAACAGGACTTAAAGCAGAATGGGATGTATTAGATCAAGTGTAATAAAATACAATAATCTTATATGCTGAGGTCAGAGAGGTTTAGGACTCATTATTGACCATTAAATATAGACCAAATAAACATAAGTTCTTGTAGTCCTTTCAGAATTCTCAGATTTTGGCAGGCCTACAGAGAAGGAAATTCAAAACTGTGAAATGTTTTGTTATTATTACAGTATAAGAGTATTCAGGTAATATTAAGTTAGAGAGGGATCTCAATGGTACATAGAGGAGGGTGAACAAATCCCCTACCTTATCTGCCAAAATGGCAAGCGTTCTCTCAAGTCCATTCGCTGATTTATCCTTGGCAGCTCTGGAAAGTCTTTCTGCATAGTAACTAACTTGAGTTTTCAGGGTATTGATCTGTGCAATAATCTCCTTTGCTCGAATAATATCTTGTGGTATGTATATTATAGACTGGGAATTGGTTGCAGTGCTGACAAGGGGAAAAAAGAGTAATTTTAAAAAAAATAGTGGAAGATATTGGTTTGGGATCTAGTTAACTATTGAGCCACCAAGTACAAAGACTGACAATCTACTTATGTTGCAACCATCTTATTCAAATTATCTTGAGATGCACATGATGAAAGCTTTTGAATAAGATGTATTTATCAAACATGCCATGTGATTATTCAGAAGCCACACAAGAAACAGAAAACTGCCAATCAAACATGCAGCAGTAACAGAATTATTCCTGTTAATCGGATTCCTTGCCTAAGTATAATTTATTCATTCAAATGGATAACCAATCCATTTACCTTCAAAGATTTCCAGATTCAGCTTAGAAAATACTACTGCTATATTATCCTTTCCACAATCATGTAAATTGTTCAAGATGATTGAAGTTTCATATGGCTTTGTTTTGAACCTTCTTGCCAATGTCAGAATCCTGCTTAATAAACCCAGATTTGCACTATTTTAGATGAGAAGGTATGCCAAATGTAACTCAAGATGGATGTATAGTACAGCCTAGCTACTTGACTTCCCTTCCCCTTCCGTATATCTGGATTTGTTTTTGTAAATCCAGATATATGGCCTACCATCTATTGTTGTTGGAGAGCCATCGATTTAGTAGTTCACACAATGTTCCTGGAAAGGTAAAAATGGGAGTCTAATTCCTTTCTCTTGGCAGACAGCTTCCTTCCAGTGTCCCACTGCAAATTTCAGATTACCAGTTGCCTGATTCATTCACAGCAAAACAGATTTATTTAACAGAATGTTTTCATTTTGCATAAAACAATGCTTCAGAAACAATGTAAATTTTCAGAATCAGCTTCCAGTGTAAAACTGATGCAGGGAATTGTCCCAAAATGTTTTTGATAGTATGAATCTTGAAACAACATTTCTTCCTTCTAACAAACTTTAAATCTATCTTTGAAAGAATCTAGCTAATAAAAGCTATTAACCAAAGCTTTGTTCAGCTGTCTGGAAAAATACATTTTTAGAGGAAAAGATTTAAACAACTGTAATAAGAAAAGGGAAAAAGAGAAAAAGTATGTTTTTTTTTAATTTTTCAGAAGGTTTTCAAAATTATTATAAGAATTTTCTTCAAAATGTGATACAGATTGTTTATTTTANTGATACAGATTGTTTATTTTAAGGACAGATTTAAAAGCTTAGGCTTTTAAATATTTTTATCAACCATTACAGCAATATATGCATCTTATTTGAAAGAGAGACATCATGCAGAATCAATCTATATGCAGTAGCAAACTACATGCAGCATTATTTGTGTTAAACAAATAACAAATTATTTGTGTTAAACAAAAAACAAATTTCTCAAAAAAGAATCAAAGTAAATATTTTGCTGGAATCAAAGGAAATAATTCGATTAGCTTCTCACGACCATTCTCCCAAATGAACAGCTATCATTCTTCACTGACTTTTCACTGGAAAACAAAATTTAATCCATCTCCCCCCCAAAGGTAAAATTTTATTTCTTTTAAATTTAGGATTAAATAGACTCTAAAGCAGTCCAACTTTTGCTATTAAAGACCCAAGGTCACAATCTTACAAATATAACATTGTAAGTTCCATGGATACAATGGCCAATTATCTAATGCTTGGAAGTATAACTGTCAATTCATGTGCATGGATTAAAGTTTTAGTTCATATCTGATCCAAATCTATGTAAATCTCTTGTATAAAAGCTGATCCTTTGTCTTAAAAACGAGCCATTTTGTGTGCACAAAATTTATAAATAGGCCTTTGGAGAAGCATGTATTCAGATAAACTGCAGCTAGGCTCTTTGCCATACCCCTAGGACAAATAGTAGAAATATCTAATCACCAGAGTCTTAACATAGCTGATAGAACTTCCTTTAATGTCTAAGCGTACTTGGTAATGTGGTTAAATGTTTTAGCAACATCATACCACTGAACCTAAAAATATCTGAATGATAAGATAATGGCTTCTAGGCTAGATGAGATAACATGAAGGCATTTTGATCCTCGGCACTGCAATTTTTAACAAAATAAGCTTGATGTCTACTATCTCCTTTTCAAATAAACACTTCTTAAAAATAAGCCCAATCAAACTATTTTCTCTTTCTCCTAAAAGGAAAAGTAGTCAAACACTATTTGATTATTTTAGTTTTTTTTTACAATGAGCAGTTATACATTTAATACTTCCAATTCTCTCCTAAATTGTCTTGTATAATCCAAAGGTTGTTTTTAAATGTTAGCTGTTCATTGATAAAGTAAATAATGCAGGTGAAGATAACAAATTCATGCCTATGAAATACCTCAATAAACATTTATTTAATGAAGCAAATTAGCAAAGTCAGGATGCAATCATAAAATACACCCTGTTAATACATTGTCTGCTTTAGAAAAGGAAGAAAGCTGTGCTACCAAGCTCAGAAATAGAAAACTCACCAACTTTCCTCAAAACTGCTAAAAAAAAAAGAAACCAAAAGAAAATTAGCCTTTAATCTGTTAGCAAATATCAAAAGCCAAATGATGTTAGGTAAATGTTAATTGCTTAATACTTCTTAATAAAGCTGTATTTGTATGAAGTAGATGAGGAAAAGAAAAAGTATGTGAAATGTGTCTCCTAGAAAGTTATAAGACTCTACAGAAAAATGTATTGCTGACTGATAGAACACATAGCTATTTTTATGAGACATTCAGCACATACCCTAATGAATTTGAGTCCCTCCCTGACTGCCCTTCTGCCGTTCCTTCAGAGAATCTTAATTTCATTTTCCAACCAATAAATATTAAAGCTACCACCAATGATCTAACTGTGCCTACAGTTTTAAAATTTAAGATAATATGGAGATCCCAGTTCTGTATTCAATCTGTCAAGATGATCTTCCAAAGGTAAAATAATTCAGTAGCCAATATTAAAGGGGTGGTAGGTCCAAGCCAGCCAATTACTACCTAGTTACTCTAGCTAAATATTATAAGCAAGCTATATGCTAGGCATCTCTTCACAAAATTGAAGGAATTTAAGAAAAGATTTTAAATGGAGAACATGTCAACTGGAGTAAAATGTTGGCACGTGTTCTAGTTAATGGCATTTCTTATTGCCATTCTTATTGCCATTCAAAAACAGTTGGTATGTCTGAAACCAGTGGTGCGATTCAGCCAGGACTGCCCAGTTTGGGCAAACAGGTAGTAAAAATTCTGGCTGGCCCCGGCCCCCCGCCCCACCCCACCACTACTATTGGCCTTGCACACCTTGGCTGGTGCCTTAATCTGAAACATGAAATATATCTGTGTTTTATTTGTAAATATTTTTTTAATGTAAACATTGATGTTTCAGTAATACAAGGGCAATTTCCAGAATGCACAAAGAGACTATTTTTGTAAGAGATGTCTATAATGGTAAAGCACAAACTTGTGGTCTGCACCAGTATTTCTCATCCCTGGCAGCTTTAAGATGGGTGAACTTCAACTTCTAGAATTCCCCAGGCTGGCTGGAGAATTCTGAGAGTTAAAGTCCACAGATCTTAAAGCTGCCGAAGTTGAGGGAAAATCTACTGGTACTTTACACAGGGTGTGTTTAGTATTAAAAGTGCACTGCATTCCAGTAGTGCATATATTGCAACAAATCAAATAAACAATAGTGTACAATAGTCAAAAGACACTACCATAATCAGTTAAATATAATTTCAGAATCTCTATTTCATAAAAATGCATGGTCATTTAAGAGTGACATTTTATACCCTCCTTATTAGCCAAATAACCAGTTTATTTAGAGTTTATTTTTACTTTTTTCAGAAAGATAAAATATAAACTACAGAATTTTAAAAAACCAACAAAACAAGAATTACATACAAGACAAAAAATGAAAAAAAGAACGAACAAATATAACAGTGAACCTGTAACCTCCACCATGGTTAAATGCTGACCCCTGTATCTCAAAACAAATATTCAGAATTATATTTTGTACAATTGCTATTAGCCTATCAATATGTATGTTTCTTTGGATATCGTCACATTTTTACTGTTTGTAAATCCTGCTGTAGCTATAGATATGTTTATCTACTTTTATTTTTAAATTTTAAATTTTTAGCTTTTTAAGTGGAATTCTGGTCATTGATCATAATAAAGAACAAACTGATCTCAGATCAGTGTTTCACTGGATATGAAAAATGGTCACACTGCCTACTAATGTAAACACAGGAATGCGAACATGACATATATTACAAGATGTCAAAAAGACAAAATATGCAGACAGATCTGCATAGCTTATCTAAAAAGCTATATTGATTATTTTTAATAGAAGCAATTAATATGGCAACCAAGAAACATGATCAAATAATAGGCAGATTGTGATTTTTCTAAATATGGTCCTTCTAAGGGAAAATTTACCCATGGATTGATTGCCTGGTAGATGACATTTTTTTTCTGTAGCTATTATTAAAAGTTATACAAGTAACACAGACTAAAATAAGCAGTGATTTAAGATATGAAATTAAAATAAAGTGCAGATAGGAGATGTCTGCCTAAATTTAATTGTGACTTACTAACTTTAGAATATTATTGTTTATTGGGCAAGTTTTGTGGATGGAAAACTGTATCTGATTTGGCAGCATTTTGTTTTTGTGAATTCCCTGTTTTTAAACTAAGAATATAAAGGCAATATAGCTAAGGCAGGATTACTCTACTCCTGAAAATAATAGAAAATGATATATTAATGATACAATAGGACATTTAAGCTTTTAAGAATCTTTCAGGATATTTTTCTTCAACCTTCTTTAGCCAAGATACCCTGAACTTTAACAGATTCTGCAGGTTATCGAATGTTTGACAAGATTAGTGGTTCCAGTGTTCACATGTTCTCATTTTTGGTTAAAATCTCGGATATCCAAAAAAATAAAATTAAAGGATAAATTAATTCCTCTGCTCACAGCAACAGCAGCACTAGCACTTATTTCAAATCTGTGAAAGATCTAGTAATATCCATGTGACCTGTTTTCGATCCACTGCTGTATCCTTTAAACTCCTTTCCATCTAGAAAGTAGGGAAATTGCATGAGAGCGTTTTCAAGTTTCAAATAATTTCATATATGAAAATCCGTTATGAAAGCTTCCCAACTATTAAGGTTATCTACTTGACCTCCTTCTCCTTCTATGGCTTTGACTACTACAGCCATCACCTCTGGGTAACATCATATAGGAATGCTTTATACATTTCATAACACCTGATTGCATACCTCTCTTTCCTTATGGGCATACATTGTTTCTGTTTTACACTATAGTTTGTATTGGGAGCAGGTCACAGGATCAAAACCGTGTAAACAAAATGAACATGAACCTGTTTTTCTTTTTAGTGTGTTCTTTCTTTTTTAATTGTAAGCCACTGCCATGCCCCTAGTGGAGACTGACTCTGAGGGACTCCTCCTTGTCGACTGTCCCTCACCTTCACCGGCCCCGGAGGTTGTGGAGGAGGCTGCGGAAGGGCAGAGGCCAGCTGAGCAGTCACAGGAGGACCCAGGCCCATCCCCTATCCATCCTAGGGCACGCAGGG
>AZIM01000885.1:128223-139155 GCA_000516915.1 Ophiophagus hannah
CCTTGAGTTTGACACCTCTGCTCTAGAGTCTCAACCTCTTTTTTACATTATATCCCTCTAAATATATCTTGGACTGCGTTGGTTTTTTTGACACCTGCAGCATACTGCTGGCTCATAGTTAAGCGATTGTCCACTAGGACCTCAAGATCCTTCTCACAATTGCTACTATTGAGCCAGGTACCACCTATACTGTATCTGTTTATAGTTTATTTACTAAACCTGTTTATTGCCTAAATGTAGAACCTTTTTTCTTTTTCCACCATCAAATTTCATTTTGATGGTAGGGCCCAATGTCCAAGCCTGTCAAGATCCTTCTGTATCTGACGGCTATCTTCTGGAGTGTTGGCTATTCCTGCTAGTTTGGTATCATCCACATATTGGATGAGTTCCCTTTCTATCTCCTCATCTAAATCATCGATGAATATATTGAAGAGTACTGGGCCTAAGACAGAGCCTTAATAATTAATACTAGAAAAGCACAGGTAGGGAATGGATAATCACCTGTCAAAGATAAACCTGACATATCAGAGGCAACATCAACAGTAGAGGCCCGCTGTACAACACGGGATTTTGAACTATGTCGGGGGCTGAGATCTTTCACTGACATGTTGTCATGAGGAAGTCACTTTTTTATACTGCTTGAAGCATCCAAAGAGGACAGAGATTTGGTCTTTTTGCAGCCCTTATGATGTTAGTGTGCTAAAATTAAAAAAGAAAAAAGAAAAGCCCAATTGAAATTTGATTTCATATGACAATCAGTTTAATGCTCGTTTTACCAGTCAATGAATTAAATAATTAATGATAACATTAACGCTTTGTTGGAGATGTTAACAGCATACCTTTAGCTTCAGTAGACATTAACTTTTTAAGTCAATAAAGAAAGCAAACATGAGAAATAAAACATGAATCTCAAAGTTGCTATATCACAAACATAAGTACTTTAGACATATATTGAGCCAATTGAGTTCTGTGACAGGAGTCCTAAATAACTTAACACTGATCTTTTTTTGCAACCAAAGGTAAGACAAATCACAGTCTGTTTGAATTTAGGTGCCATGACCAATCTAAAATGAAAGTAATCACAGGAGAAGAAAAGGGAAACGCACAAGATTATCTTGCTTTCCCAATTGCATTTTATTTTGATGCCAGAATTACTCTGATTCAAAATTGTATGTAATGTCTCCATGACTTTGCTTTTAATCTGTAATCTGTGACAGCTGGAAAAATAACACCTGTAATAAGACTTCAGCTCAAAATGTTAAAGCAAGCAAACAAAATCCTCCACAACAACTGGAGTTCTGAATATTAAGACCTATCAAGATGATCTGGTTTGATATGGTACATAAAGAACTTTTTCCAGAGTTTCAGAGCATGCTGTTCCATATAGTATATGTGACTTTGTACACCATATTTATGTATGTTATACTTACAGGAGGGCTATTATCCTCTTCGATGTGAGCATGGTATTGCATTTGTTAAAGGCCAATTTATTTTCCCATCTGAAAAAAAGCCCATATTTAGTTATTTGATAAAGCATGCAAAGGGGATATTGATTTTAAAATCCACATTTTTTTGACCTTTTAAAATAATCTTTAGCCTCTTTTACTGGCATGTTAACTATTGCAGGTGTTTCAGTTTCAGATAGATGTCATCAGCAGTCTTGTGTTTAGAATTTACCAACTGTACTCCAAATGTATGTTAAGACAGAAAGAAAGCAACTAATTACATTTTGCAAGTTATGAACGAAAGTTTATGGAAATCATATCCTAACTGTTCTGAATTAGTTTAAGAGAATAAAATATTAATTTTATGAAAGCAATCTGCATAATTTTAATTATACATTTTTTAGATCAGGGGTGTCAAACTCACAGCGTCACAGCAGCATCACGTGACGTATTGGGACCTTTTCCCCCCTTCGCTAAACTGGGCATGGGCGTGGCCAGCATGTGACGCATCTGGCCCATGGGCCGGGAGTTTGACAGCTGTTTTAGATTGTTGTCAACTGTAGCCAAAAATATACAGAAAGAAAATTCTGAAAAACCTTTTTAAAATTTCCAGATCCAATTTTATTGATATTACAGATCTTCAATATAAATAAGAAGGATGAAGGAATGTGCTAATGTAAATTAAGTTATTTGTGTAGACATCCATTTCAGCCTTCCCGCCCTCTTCACTTGGCCCCACATTATTATAATTCTGTGACAACCTGCGTTTAGGAAACCCAAATCTGCTATGGAAAACTGATTAACTGCAGGCTTCCCAGTCCATTTCAAAGTGTGGATATTATCTATAAAGCTTTATATGTTGTTGCACTGGGATATATTAGAAGCTGCCATGATGAACATGATCCTGTCTATCCTATCTAGGGATTGAAAGTGGGCCGGAAGGCTAAAAGGGAGACCTTCTCTGTAATGGTGCCATCTTTAAGGAACATACTGCCTCTGTGGGACATCCGGATCTAATCCTCTTGGCTTTTTATAAAGAACTAAAAACATTTTTGTTTCAGCAGACTTTGTTCTTTGGTGAGGAATTGTGGGCATAATTTTAAATTGATGTGATTGATTTTGATTTCGTTGTAATGGTTTGTGATATTTATTTGGAAGGTACATATTATTAAATAAACAAACAACATAAATTAGTTTACAATATATAATGCTATCCTTTTCAAAAACAACATTTATTCATTGTCAGTAGTGCAAAAATAAACTCTCTTTTCAAATCTATCTTGACTCCTGCTGGTATCATAGACACAACCATGTAGTTTTCTTGGAAATAATGAAAATTAGTTGCTACTGCCTTTTGCTTTGACCATCCAGCATACAACTTCCTAATGATCTCTTCTATCTCTACTTAGCTGGATCCAACCTATTTATCTTCTCAAAATTAGCCAAGAGACAAAACAGTATATCTACAACAGATATATAATATTCACTATGAGAACCAACAGTTTTAAAATAGTGACATCTCTGTTCCACATGGTCTTCCTTCACTGCCAAGTTATGCTATCTACCCATCCTCAAGATGTATGGAAACTATATATGGCACCACTACATCTATCACTCCTGCTGTCTCCTGGTCCTTGTCTATTACCACAATGTCTGGTATTTTATATGTATTTCTTTTGTGTGTGTGTGTGTGTGTGTGTAGGTGTGCATTTATGTGTTTGTGTGTGTAGGTGTGCATTTATAGTATGTATATATTATATATAAAATCATCTATCTAGTTTCAGAGATTAATGCTGTCTCTGGGAATCCATATGTATAAAATAGATTCTTCAACTCAAGTTAATTTCAGCTATAAATAGAATGCTTAAGAAAATCAGTACTGCTTGGCAGATTATGTTTTTCTTATTCATCCCTTCTAGGTTTCAACACACACTGTCTTGGCTACAGCATTTTAAATAAGCTATAGCGATATTTTTAGATTTTGGGGAGAGATCCTAGTAAAAATATACTGTGATTTGAAATCCTTTAATAGAAATAGTCTGACTTTGTTCATACAAGAAAAATAAACTCCAGAAGTGTGAAGGTACTGATTTATCATTTATTTTTCACAAATCATGTGGTCATATATATAACCCTTTTGATCCCATTTTATTTTAATTGCTGCGAGAATAACTATATGTCTTCTGCTTTCTTAGTTTAAGATGTCTGACTTCCAAACAACACAGCAAGGCAGAGCTCCAGCTTCAGATGACAGATTCAATATTGTTTGGGTCAGTTCCATCCAAAGAGATTAGTAAAGGCTCTTCCACGTGATTGTACACAGTTTGTGAATTTTTTATTTTATTTTGTCAAACGATTATCAGATAACAGGTATAAGTATAAACATGGTTATGAATACATGAAATGGATACGTATAAGAAAAAATGACAGAAGAATTTTGGCTTATTGTTCTTTGCAGATATAGCTACCATGTTCTCTCTCTCAACACATGATCCTATGAATTTCTTCTAAACTGGAAGATATAAGAAGCAACTTAAAGTTTGCTTTCAAACAAATTTTTAAGTGTGAATGCAAGATTGGTAACATATAATGTGTTTTACACATGTGCTGCATATTTACTGGTGGATTTTTCTGTATTAATTTATTTTTAGAACTCTCTTGATAAAGGAACATTATTTCAAAGTATTTTTAACTGGCACTTTAGAATCCCTCCCTTATTTTTTTCTCTCCAGTTTTATGGCCAATCTCCTCTTTTTTTCTCCCTGGGGCATCTTCTGAGCAATGCCTATGAGTGTTGTAATGAGCAACATGCTCCATATTCCCAAGCCTATGCTATTTTGGGAACTTTTTAAATATTTGTCTTTTTTTTCCCTGATCCCCACCACATACCATATATAGGAGTGCTACTGAAGCTTTGCTTAAAACATTGAAAAGCCCTTGTCAAACAACATTCCCCCCCCCTATTTTGTCCCTTATTTAAAACTTAACTCAGATAAGGTGCTCCTACATCCATTTTTAGTGGAAACAAGCAAGGCTTTTGTGACACACATATTACAGTATCGGACTAGCAAAACTATCCCTTGTAATCCATGAGCTGCTAAAATTAGCAAGTTTCACTCACACTTTCTCACATACACATACACAAACACACAAATAAAGCAAGATGAAAAAATTCAGTGTGTCCCACCCCAAAACTAAATAATACCCTCAGATGGAGTGGCATAAGCATATTTCTCCCCTCACCTTCCCATCCCAGTTGTATAATCTTTCAGCCTCCCCGGTTAGACAACAGTGCCTTCATACAGCCTTCTAATGCAAGGATGGTTATTATTGGTTAATATGAATCCTTTACAGTAAAAAGAAACCTTTTCTTCAGAAACACAACTCTCTTCTTTGGAATTATTTTGATTTCTTGGTTATTTTTCTGGCAAGCTAAGATGCCATCTTGGCACACTATATTTGCTCTAATAATTGGCCCCAAGAGAAAGGTTTGGAAAGTAGCATGCATAGGAAGAGCAGAGGTTTCCTTCAGCAAGGACATAAAAGCACTGTCCTGTTTTAAGGGATTCAGATTGTTAAATCAACCAAGCAACAATTCCCATCATGCCCTCCAGCATCACAATGAGATCTCTTGGTGGCAAGGATTTAGGATAATTTTCTTCTATGTTTCTAAAGATAATCTGAGACATTGAAAGACTCACAGGTTGTAGATGGCTGATTCAAATCTTTTGACATTTCTACCCTACTAGGACCACAATGGTAGTTATTTCAAATGCTTTTAATTTTTCTGGTAACATTGCACAGTAGACATCAAAGATCAGAGGTGAAATCACTCACAATTCTTTCTTCAACTTAATATAACAGAGATAACAATTTATAAAACAAACCATAAATTCATTAAACATCTGTATGGTAACACTATTTTGTCAGTTACAGCAACAGATGAGTCTCTTGACTCCTTTGGCCTTCTTAGGCACATGGGCAGTAATGCAAAAGTGGTTTGCCACTGCCTTCTAGCATGTTCTTTTTGACTTCCTAGCCCACAGTCCTGATCTTCTGAGGTCATCTCCTATCCAAGGACCAAGGACCAATCCTGCTCAGAAGCCAAATCCAGACAAGGTAAATCAACTTAATTAAGCTGGACTTGGATCTGAACAGATGGGGAGGAAAGACTGGACAATATAGACTAGGTTTAAGTATTTAAAAACTGATTCTTAATGTTTCTCTTTAATTTTATGTTTTGTTTTGATTTTTTTCAGGGGGGGCGTCATTTTTCCTTTTCTCTTTCCTCCTCAATGGTTTAATATATAGTGGGTTTCCTCTTTTCCCCCCTCACTTTGTATTTTGTCATGTAACATATTAGGTTTCTTTTTTTTATAGTCTTTTATACAATAGTAATATAGTTGTATGGTTATGCTGCTGTTTGATTACATTAAAAATGATAATTAATGTTTTTAAATAAATATTAACTGCTAATATTTTTAAAGTTAAATAAAATTATGCTTTCAAAAAGGATTGGCCAGATGCTTATCCTTGCTTGAACAAATACTTAATAAAAGTACCTAATACAAATCAATATTGCCCATATTACATACTTACATCCAAATACCTCTTTCTACAATGGTATACTGACTTGTTATATTATCCTGCAGTGACAGATTGTTCTTTTAATTCTTTTAACAACTTTTTCTTTTAACTTCCACTAGGGGTCTCCCACTCTGGCCTCAGGTGGGAATTTAACCTTACTTTATTTTTAAAAAGTATATGGCCATCTATTTTAAACAAATAACTATGCCCAGCTGACAAACAGTACACTGAAAACTCATTTTATACATCAAAATAGAACAAAACAAACTCATATTAAAATAATAATACAAAAACCAAAGAAATGAGTCAAACTCTTAACAAAGAAGGAATTCAAAATAAGTTACAATTGCAACAACATACAATAATATTTTCTTGTTTCATCCTGGTGCTAAAGCCCTTCACATAGAAAAATAAATAAATCAGATCCTAGCTCCACGCCTGATTTAAAATATGCTACTCCTTTCTTCAGTTTATTTCCTGAACCTTTCAGGCAGCATCAATTTTTAACATCTGTTTCATTTTGACCACAAGAGGAACAAAATAAACAGGAAAGGCTGTAGAAAGCTAACAAAGTAGATATCTTAAAATAGGAAGCAATGGATTTTCAAACTTTGCTCTGAAATACATACTTTCTTCAGCAACTATAAACTCTGCTAATCTACCACACAATAGTAGAAAGACATAGAGATCTTTCATATCTTCAACTTACATGTAACTTTAACTAAGCATGTTGGCTTTCACCTTGACTCCCTGAATACTTGAAATGATCACTAAAAGGCATAATCTCCTATGCTGGCTCACTACTCATAATTACTGCAAACCCTTCAGGAAAATTGATTGGATGTAATGGATTTTTTTCATTTAGAAACTTTTGATAATCTTCCAGGGATCTTCAGTCTTTCTTTGAAAACTGCTGCAGTAAACACTACCACCACAGAGTTTTGACAGCATGATCTTTCATTTTCCAAGGCTTTTAGCACTCTAAAATATCATGTTCTAATAGATTTTATTAAAACTGTGCCATATTCTGTACTTAAAAAAATACAGAAGCATAACCAAATGCTGTAATAAGAAAGCTTTCAAAGGGAAAAAAACAAAGCCATGCAATCTACAAGACCTTATTTCTGCTAGCAATGGAAGAGTAAAGCCTTTTTTTGGGGGACATTTGCAACACTGGATTGGAATCCTACTCTGAATCAAAACCAGTTCAACACAGATATTACAGATGCTTGGTAGAAAGTGCTTTATCCCTAAGCTATGCCTAAGCTATGATAATAAATTAAAAGGTTACCTTTCTGGTTTGTCAAGGAAAAGCTGAATATCACAGTGTAACTAGAGCCAATTCAGCAGTTGCTCAGTATAATTGCAGAATGAGAAATAAGCCTTGGTCATGTTGCTTTAATTCATTTTCCACAGATATGACATCAATCCGGCTGCCAATCTTTCTGATGCTTTTACATGAAATCTGAAATACAAGCAAAGAGACTGTCTGGTCATTGTTTAACTATTTGCAGAATGGTCAGATCAAAACATGTCATTCAATACCTCACTGTTATTATTTAAAAGTATCCCCACGCATCAATAAATATTTGATCAAATTAATGAATTTTAATGGGGGGAAAATTCTCTTTAGGCCAAGATAGAGAAAAGGATTTTCAAATTTTATTATAGGTCAGAACCTCTATGGTTCCCAAAATGTTACTTCCGGAAGACATAGAAGCAGCTTCCCTGAACAACTATTAGGGCAGAAATTTTCATAGCCATTGCTTTGGGAGGAAGTTGAAAACTTGCAGAACAAGATGGTTATGGCATATGTACTAATTAAAAATATGCTGGATAAATAATAGAATATAAAATTGCCACTGCAATTTAGGCATATAATCCATTTCAGCTGCATGCTGTATTAGCATCCAAGTTTGCCACTTTTATTTCTAAACATTTGGAGGTTAGCTGCAAGGAAAGGTGAGAAACCAGGTCCCTCAGCATTTTGAGAAATCTTTTGCAATTTGGTTCAGTGATTTGCAAGATTCTCATCTCAATTTACACCTAGAAGAGCATAGCCAAGGGGAAGTACATACAAAAATACATTATCCAATTAAAAAAAAATATATTTGTGAAGCATAGTTGATGCATGAAAACAAATGCACTGGAAAAGAGGGTATACAAAACTACAGGCAGCATTTTGTGCAAATATTTTCTGCCAAACCAAATTTGGGGAAAAAATGGGCCAGGTCTGCACTTCACAATAAAAGTAATTCAGCAGAATCGAATTGATAATAATCAGAAATAAGGCATGAATGCTTCCTCATTTTTCTCCCCATTTAAAAAAAAAGAATCAAAACTAGCATAGCTGGAAGATTTTCAGTACAAAGAAGCAGTTCATTTCCCGTTTACAAAACATTTGAAACTAAACACACTTTCAAATGGCACAGGTGTAGACTTAATACAACAGCTGTGTGTAAAAATTATGAACACACAAAAGAGGATCTTGTGTATGCATGGCCTTAATGATTGATGGTTGAAACTACACAAACACAAAAATCCAATCTAAAAAGGAGTTCATGGATGTGGCACAGTAGTCCTCATAAACATCCCAATCATAGAAACAGGAATATCAGATTTTAATAACTAAAAAGAAATCTGCCTTTTAACACCTTGTGATTTTTTTATTATCTTAAATCAAAATGAAAATTGCCACCTCCAGGAAATTATGTATAAAACAATGTCTTATTTGTTGCACAGAATCAAGATATAATCCTAAAAAAGACTAAATAACATTCTTTCCTATCATCTGACTGAAACCTACATTGCTCACCACAAACACAACTTTTTAAACTGCGAAGACTTATTCATCTAGCTAGAATATCATGTGGAATACATTTGAACAAATGTCATAGTCTGTTGCAACACCAAATAGACAGCTAACAACCAGGTTACTAACTTATCAAATAAAATGATTCACTTAATTACTGTGGCAAAATGGGGCAAACTCACTTAACAAATGTTTCACTTAAGAACATAAATTTTGTGCTCAATTGTGGTCATAGCTCGAAGACTACCTGTATATGGATTATTCCACCACAGTTTCCATGCAAGCTTTCCAGTTTGTGTTATAATCTTCCCCTAACACCTACACTATGCTGCTTATAAGCATGTAGAAATATATGGTACAAATTGATCAAATGGTCCCCACCATAGATAAATGTATAATAAATTTGTCCTTGCTATAGCAACTACTATTGAATAGAGTCAATCCTGAATTATACATTAAACCAAACTATTGCGCAATAGTCAATATCTGATTTTAGATAAAATCAGAACTTGTTACAGTGGATACAACAAGACAGATGAGTCCCCCAAAGGCCAAAGTCTATGAAACACTGCAGTCACATGTGGTAACTGAAAGTGTTCTGCATCAAAGGAAAGCGGAATTGAGTGGCTTTTCCCTTCTTAGCCACTTCCTTCTTTCCAAAACGTTTGCCTGCTACATATCCCTTCTGCAAAACAACTGAATCCCAAAATCAACTATCTAAAAAGCACTAAGATTTGTTTTCCTCAGTCTTTTTTTTTTTGTTAAAGCATTGCTCCTAAAAAGTGTTTTTTAAAAAAGAGAAGGCATTGGGTAACAGTATGATATATTTTGTTATAGGAAGACTTCCTCTTGTTGCCCAAATGAATAGGATTATAACAAATAAAATGTGAAACAATATAGATTACCAATACTCTTAATGATATCAAATCCTGTTTATTCAAATACCTATTTATTACACTGCAAAATATACAGAAGCAAACATCAATTCAATGTTTATATTGTATTTATGCAATATCTTTTACATGTCCAAAGTATCACATAGACAATATATAAATATGATGGATATAGAAATTATTATGTTTCTCCATTACTTCAGCAGGAAGCTTATTCTATTTTTTCTGTGTCCCTGAGTAACACATGGTTTTCCAGCCTTTAGACTTGCCTGGGCTGCATTGAGGGAAGACAAATTGTCTTCAGCTGCATGCAAAATATATATTTAATGTATACAAATAAAAAACTTACTTTATTTTTTAATTATCTTGTGGGCCCACTTTACCAGAGCCATGGATTGGACACACCTACTGTAAAGACTATTTTAAATAAAAGTGTTTATATGTGTTTATATGTTCTATGTCTAATACTACAGAGAAATAAGCTTCAATCCATTTGTGCCCCCAAAACATTCAGATTAGTGGTGGGATTCAAAAATATTTACTACCGGTTCTGTGGGCGTGGCTTGGGAGGGCGTGGCAGGGGAAGGGTACTTTAAAATCTCCATTCCCTCCCCACTAACCTGCTTTNNNGCTCCATTCTCCTGTGCAGGGCAACAAAAGCCCCAGCCAATCAGCTGGGACTNCTATCAGTTCTCCAGAACTGGTCAGAACTTGCTGAATACCACCTCTGATTCAGATATATTCACAATGCTGCAGTACAGATTTTCTTAAAAATAGTGCTACTGATTATCACTGATTATAATTAATACTGATTAATTAATTATAACAGTATACCTTAGAAGGATTAGATAAATTAATTTGTTAAAATCTGGTGTTATTTTATTTGTATAAATTCTGGAGACACTCTTTATGGATATTGTTAATGCTGTTTTTGTTGCTTTTCTTACATATCTAATAACTATTTATTGATGAATATAATGAATGTTGTGTAGTATTCTATTTTAATATTATTTGATGCCATTACAGTTCAACACTTCAACAACTGGCCATCTAAAAACAGAAATGTGCACTTTGTGCAGACGCAGAGGCATTTGTGCAGGTGCAGAGGCATTCCAACTCACCTCCTGCAAGTCTGCACTCTCCCTGCTGCTTCAGCAGCTGCCATGCAGCACTCTGCTATGCCGCGCAAAGCAGC
>AZIM01000885.1:175126-190586 GCA_000516915.1 Ophiophagus hannah
TGTCCAATCACACTTGGCCAATTAAGAATTGGACCCTACCCTACCCTACCCAACCCAACCCAACCCAACCCAACCCAACCCATTATTCGGTCAGAACGGAAGAAGCTGCTTAGATGTGAAGCGAAACGTCTTCAAAGCAAACAAAGAATGTCCAGTTGCCGCTTGAAAGAAGCACCTTTGGGACAACGGAATGCCCTGGGGGCCTTTCTCTACCCCGCCGCCCCATCTCCTCAGCCGCCCTGCCGCCGAAGGGCCCAAGCGACCCCTCGAAGCTCCATCTTCCCGCAGCCTCCCAGCTACCTTGATGACGCAGGGGCACTCCAGCAGGCAGGACTTCAGATCCTCGCGTACCCCGGAGCACGCCCGCCTGTCCTCCTCTTTCCCTTCGTAGTATTTCGGCATCGCGGCGAAGCGTTTCTGGCTTTCGGCGTCCGTCACGCAACTTCCTCAGTCGCAAAGAACTACGCTTCCCGAGAGCGACCACAGCTTCGCTCACCTTTCACCTATTCCTGGAGCTACGAAAAGGATAGAAAAGGCGCCTTGCTTGCGTGGGGAGCTTCGTTTTCAATTGGATGATGTGCTGCCTACGTGCCTCTCACGCTCCCGCGGGCGAAGCAGCGCTCCGTAAGACTTCAGTGGAAGAAGAAGTCAGTATTTAGAGGCAGGGGTTTATTTACAGCAGAGGTCTCCGAACTTGGCAACTTTAAGACTTGTGGACTTCAACTCCCAGAATTCCCTTGATTTATAGCTTTGGAGGGGATCTTATGTGTAAGGTTGTTCGGTTTTTGTTTGATTCGCATCATCAACGCATTGGCTGGATTCATGCAACGCATTAGCTGGATTCAAGCTGAAATGATAGTGTGTTTGCCATGGTAAATCCGAAATCGTTTCTTTAATTCTAGTGAGCACCGTCAGTTGTGGTCTATTGTGTAATCTATGATTGGCTATGGCTTAGTGTTGCACAGCTATGTCTTTCCCTTTTTGGAATGAAAAATAGCTCTGTGATTGAAAATCTAGTGTCGCCCCTTACGTTGCCCGAGGCTGTGTGCAAAATGGTAAACTAACCCTGAATAACAGCTACCTTTGAACGGCAAAAAAAAGAGAGACATAAATAGATGGCCAGCAAAGCGGTAGGGAGTTGCGTAACTCTTTGCCTCCGCAATCTTATGTCCGTCGATTTTTGCAGTTCGGAATTCTTTCCCGCAGCAGAATAGTACATATTACTACCTTAGATGCTTTAATTATAAAAATGCATGAATAATTATTTCTTCCCGTTGCCCACTATTGTTGACTTCAAAAGGGAATAAGTGAGATTGAACGAAATGCATGTTTTAAATAAGAATGCAATGGTGAGTCGGCTTAACATTGGAGAATCAACATAAAACAACTAGCGGTATCTCTCCTTAGTATTTATAGAGACAAAAAGAAACTTGCAACGTAACCCGCTATAACCTATTCCTGTTCAATGACTGACCTTTCTACTTTTTTAAAAAAAAGTCCCTGTAACGTCATCATCCTGCGCTTAAAAAATGCCCACAGGACTCCGTGGCCGAGCCAACGTCTCACTCTCAACCTGTGTCTCTTGCGTACGCATGCGCTTTGGCATTGGAGGGAGGGGGGGCCTGGAAGTTACGGAAGAGTCAGCAACTCGGTGGTGGGAGGGGAGGCCATCAAACAGGATTTGCGGGGCGGGGGTGTTTTCCTCTGGGGAGCGTCTTTAGTTTCCCCTCCCTCCCCGGCGCAGCCACCTAGACGAGAAGAGGCGGGGTGAGCAGTCACCGTTCGCGTAAAGTGAAACTGGTTGGAACGTGCCGGGGGTTCTGGAACGGTGGGAATCCAAGTAGAGCCACGCCCCCCCCTTTTTTTTCCTCTCCGTTCTCCGTTCTGCAAGTGGCGCCTTGGCTTTTAATCCGTGTTTTCTACCGCCTCGATCGCTCCTGCCTTAAAAGGTACCTGCGGCCTTTCCCCCACCTGCTCCCTTCCCGCTGCTCTCTGACTTGCCGAGCTAGCATAAACCAAGGAGGTTACCATGGCTTGTCAAACAAATTCTCATCTGACTCTAACTGAAGTGCCCGAATCCAGGGAATCAAAACAGACGAATATACCCTCCGTCGCATCGTATCCTCCAGGGATATTCCGATTTTGTCCACTGGTGTTTTGGTTTTCTACTTCCTCTGTTCCCTTCAATTTGTCGAGCACCATCGCAGGCAAAACGTTGCTTTAAGAACTCAGATTTTTTGTTTTTTTTTGGTCGTTGCAGAAACACAAGCAGCCTGTTTTGTTTTGTGAGCTTTTCTAAATCTGTCATGGTTTTCCTTTCTAGGATTAATGTTCTCTTTATTTCTTCAACAGACTGGCCCCTCTTTATCTGTTCTTGAAGCCAAATCCACTTATATCTTCTTTGGCTATTTAGGAATATTTTTTGCTTCTGTTTTCAGAATGCCTCTGTCTCTTCCTATAGGATCTTGGGTTCTCCTTTTATAAGTTAAAGTGTAATGTCTCTGTTTTGTGTGTTGGTTTTATGCTTGGGCTGTATCTTTCTGAACAAATATTACTAGCTTGCCTGCTCGTTAACTTTCTGAATTTAATCTACATGCTTTGTAGTTTGTTCCACAGGCGGTTGCTGGCATTGTCCTGACTTGTTGAGATTTAACTTATAGTAGCTAAATGTTTGATCTATGCCCGTATAATTTCCTTGACAGGGTGTCCCAAAGGTGCTTTTTCAGCCGGCAACTGGAGTTTCTTCTTCTTTTTTCTTTGAAGACGTTTCACTTCTCCTCCAAGCAGCTTCTTTAGCTCTGACAGGATAGTGGGGAATGGAAGGATTTATATTCCTTGCAGACAGCTGGTCACTTGCATCCTTTTTGGAGAGTTGAAGCACTTGGAGGTTTATCTGTGTCCTCAGGGTCACCTGAGTTGCTGTAGTCTGCAATTGTTCCTCTGGAAATCCATTCCTACTCCCACACCATTCAAAGGGTGTCATCCCAAATTGTATAGCTAAAAGTCTGTAAATATTCTCAATCATCCGGGTCATGATTGTCCCAAAGGTTCTTTTTCAGGAGGCAACTGGGCTATCTTTTTTTTTTAAGTCTTCAAAGAAAAAATAAGAAAGTCCAGTTGCCTCATGAAAGTCCAGTTGCCTCATGAAAAAGCACCTTTGGGACAACCANNNCCTGGATGGCTGAGAATCTCTACAGACTTGACAAGAATGCTAAAGTAGGTAGTTTTCTGTTGCCTTCTTCCAGGTTTGATTTTGGGGTTTCTTCTTCCAGGAATTTCTTTCATTGGCTAATTCCTGTTATTGATTACTTTTACCTTCATTCTTCCCCTTCAAACTTTAGCAGCAAAGACACCACCTGCTCTACTTAGCCTTCCCTCAGAAAAACAACCTTGCAAACATGTATAGATAGTCTTATGACTTACCACAGTTTGTTTAGTGACCGTTCATAACTGTTTTTCACATGACTGTTGCAGCATCCCCATGGTCACATGATCAACGTTCAGGTGCTTGGCAACCGACTCAAATTTATGACAGTTGTAGGGTCCCAGGGTCAGGTGATCACCTTTTGTGACCTTCTGACAAGCAAAGTCAATGGGGAAACCAGATAAATTTAACAACCGTAACAGTAACTGCCGTGATTCACTTAACAAATGTGTCAATTAAAGTAGTAAAATGGAGAAAACTCACTTAACAAATGTCTCACTTAGCGACAGAAATTTTTGGGCTCAATTGTGATTGTAAGTCAAGGACTACCTGTATTTATTTTCTGCAACTGGCTTTTCATCCCCTTTACAGTATTGATTTATTTTCATTTCTGTTCTTCCACAGTTATGTCTGCTGGATGGTTTTCTTGTCCCTAATCCTTCTCTAGCCATTTGAGATTTACTACGTTGGATCAAAAGGTATAAAAAGCTCAGTTGTTCCCTGTTTTTGTCAAAGAAAATTTAAGAACTTTCTCTCTCTGCTGTCATTTTCTGCCATCTCCTAGTATACTTACAACATGCAGTACAGTCCTGCCTAGATCTACTATACGAGAAAGAAATAATTTACAGATATATTGTTTTCCATTTGTACAATTCAGTGATCTTATGAATTAATAAAGCTTTGGATCATTTAGAGTTGTTTTACAAAGTCAGTATGTATTTTGTCCTAATTTGGCCTGTGTGAGAAGACAATGGTCTGATACCAACCACATAACTCTCTTGCACAAGAGGGGAAGAGAAGTTTGCAGAAGCCTGAGGCTCGTGCATGTAGCTGTGGCTTGTTATGGTACCTGAATGAATCTTTGGCTGGTGGGGAGTGACAATGAGAGAGAAAAATCACTGGCAGTGATTTACTGTTGCTTTCTCTACTTGTCAGTATTTTGAATTGGAAATCCTGCCATGCTTGCTATATATATATCTTGAAATTCTCCCAAATTTCTGGGAAGCAGGGTTTTTTTAAAGCAAGCATTATCCCCACCAAAAATCTTACAAGAAATAGATAAAACTCTTTCCTAGCTGTATTGAGTTCTTTGTATTGAATCACATCGTTGCCAAAGCCAGAGAATCATATAAAACGATGACCTTAGCTAAGGTATTAATATTAATTTCTCTGCTCATTCAAGGACAGTGATGCCAGATGGATGAAGTAGAACATTTTCCAATAGTTTATGACTTTTTCATTTGGAATCTTTTGAGAAATATTTTTTGCAGTCGTATCTAGTATGTTAACACTTTGAGTATACTTAACAGATAGTGTGAGGATTGACTTTCTACTACTATGTTTAATAACAGGATCTAATACAGAGCAAGGATTTACTACCCAGAACTGGGAGGAGGTGGTTTATAATTTCATCATGGGAAAGTGGTGCCTGCTTTGAAGTTTTAGCTCAGATATACTTCTTTTTAAAAATGGTGGCTATTTTTTTCCCTGTTTAGCAAGATGTTGCCTACCACATCAATTAATCCCCGAGATCAAGGCAATGGATCTTTAAATACTAGAACATCAGCAAGACACACAGCTGGAGCAAAGCGCTATAAATACTTGAGAAGACTCCTTCATTTTCGTCACATGGACTTCGAGTTTGCTCTGTGGCAGATGTTGTATCTGTTCACTTCACCACAGAAGGTGTACAGAAATTTTCAGTATAGGAAACAAACAAAAGACCAGTGGGCTAGAGATGATCCAGCTTTCCTTGTGTTGCTGAGTATCTGGCTGTGTGGTGAGTAGCTGAGAACTTCCCTATCTACTTGAAATTAGTGTTTCTAGCTTGGTGCCCTGAAGTATTGGTAGTAATGAGTCCTCAGTTTGGTCTGGTGGTTAAGGCATCAGACTAGAAGCCAGGAGGAGACCATGAGTTTTAGGCATGAAAGCTGATTAGGTGATTTTGGGCCAGTCACTCTCTGCCTGCCCAACTTGCCTCACAGAGTTCTTGTGGGGAAAATAGGAGGAAAAAAGTATTGTGTGTGTTTACAGCCTTGAGTTATTTATAAAAACAGTAAAGGTAAATAAATATTAGTGTTTTATTTTATTTTTATTTTTATCGGACTTATATGCTGCCCTATCTCCCAAAAGGGACTCAGGGTGGCTCACATCTTAAAACACACAATAACAAAACAATTAAAAAGAGAATTAAACACCCAAGTCCAATAAAAACCAACAGTTAAAATTTAAACTTTTAAAAATTTTTAAAAAAGTTTTTATAGCTCAACCAGAGTAAACCATTTTATAGCTCAACCATTTTATAGCTCACTCAGAGTAAACCATTACAGAATTAAGAGCTAGAAGTGCCCTGCCTACATTCCCAATTCCCAAAAACAATAAACACCTGCTGGCAGAGTCAGATTCATAGTATTTGTGAAGGAACTAAGAACTGTATCTAAACTCTTAAGAACACCAATGTCCAGTAATTCTCTGTTGGTAAGCAGGTTAACCTGCTGAGCTATTTCAACCCTAGTCTTAAAAAAAGATGCCATTATCTATAACTTACTTCATCAATTTAGAAACATCTAAGTCTAAAAATACGTACCAACTAAGGCACTCTACATATATGTGTCTTAGTTTTCAGATTAGCAGTATTGACAAGGGAATACGAAATATTTGCTTGGAAAGATGAAACTATATAAGCAACAACTTCTTTGGAGATGGAGGCATATTACTGAATGAGTCTTCTTTATGCAGTATTAAATTTGGGGAGCACATGACTATCTTGAATTAATAATATATGTCACTGCTGTTCATCTTCCTCCTCCAGTATCCACTATAGGATTTGGATTTGTGTTAAACTTGGGATTTGTTGAAATGATAAAGCTGCTGCTGTGGGTCGTGTTTATAGACTGTGTAGGAGTTGGCCTTCTAATTGCAACTTTAATGTGGTAAGTTCAAAATAATCTTAAAATGCAGATTTCTGAATTTAAAAAGTGCAAGTTCCAAACAGAATATTTAAAATTAACAGTTTACTCCAGTATCAGCTCAAGATTTAAAAGGAAAGTCACATATTGGATTTACTTTCTGGAGGTCATACAAAATTTAAATTAATTCTGGGTTCACTTGTTACCATATTGCCATTACTTGACATTTATGTATGCAGTAGAGTTTATGGAAACCATCTGGGCTAGAAAATGACTAGGNGTGGAAAATCTTTTTTTCCCTTGCTCTGATTTGAGGAGGATGAAAAAAATAAAGTTCCATACTGAAGTATATATTTGTACATTTAATATTCAGCTAGGGAATCAAAACTATTCTTTTGCTTTTATAATATTCCTTAAAGAACTTGTAAGATTTATTTTGGATTTCTAGACCAAAAATACATTTGGATTTGAAAGTACTACAAAACATGAAGAGTAAATGTTACACACAAGAAAGTTATTTAAAGAGTTGTTTCATGCTATATTAAAATAATAAAACATTGCACATTGTAATACATAGGTTTTGAATTTCCCCTCCAAAGGTTTATCTCCAATAAATTTTTGCTAAAGCATCAGAACAGGGACTATGATGTAGAGTGGGGATATGCCTTTGATGTTCATTTGAATGCTTTCTACCCACTTCTTGTTATCCTGCATTTTATCCAGTTGTTTTTCATTCATCGTAAGTATTTTTTAAAAAAATTGAAGCATTTTTATTGTCTTGCTTTCTTTTATGTCCTATACTGAGCCTGAATTATCTCTTACAGATGTAATTTTTTCAGCATCATCTCTTGGCTATTTTGTTGGAAATACTTTCTGGCTGGTTGCAATTAGTTATTACATCTATGTGACATTTCTGGGGTACAGTGGTAAGTAATGGTAAAGCTTTCAGCAAGAAATTAGTATGGCAGATGAGAAGGAACAGTTTTGTTGGTACTAAACAAGGGTGCATTAATATTACATCATTATCTATCAAACAGCCATTTTTGTGAGCCAGTTGCATAATGCGGTTATGTAGCCACCAGGGAGGAGGTGGTCTTCAGAACTGTGTTATAAGCAACCAGCCATAAGTCAAGGACTATCTAATCACAGAGAAGCTCAGTTCAATCTTTACTTTTGCTCCTTAGCATAAAACCTCCATAGTTGTCCTGCCATACCCTCCTTTGGGGTATAGTAAATTACTTACATGAGCCCCCTGAGTGCCAACTCTGCCATTTCCTTCAGTGGTTTGTTTTTGTTTCAGGAAGCTTCATATTTCCAAGAATTAGCAATTGCTCTGGGGATGTGTTTTTAGTGAAGGTGTGTTAGCTTTCTTGCACACAAGAGGGAGTCCTTCCTGCTCTTTCTTATCCTTGAGACAAAGAGATGCAGTCTTGGTTTCTACTGAAGCTCTGCTCCCTTTCAGCACTGCCGTTCCTGAAGAACACGGTGATCCTTCTGTATCCATTTGCGCTTCTCATCTTGCTGTACGTGGTCTCTTTAGCCATTGGGTGGAACTTTACGAAAGCACTTTGCGTTTTCTACAAATACAGAGTGAAATAAACTGGTCCCCAATAAAGAACACCTTGTACAAATGTCAAACCTGGTGAGATGAAGATACTCTTGTACATTCCTGTAAATAACTTACTCCTCACTGTAGATCAGTGTATACAAAATGTTTGGGTTTTTTTTTTTTAAAAAAAAGCACTGACAGCCTTCTGACAATAAGCCTTCTATATCCCTCCTTTGTGGAAAAGTTGTATATCTCTGTAATAAAGATTCTTTTTAAAATTAAATTTCTTTTAAGTAGATTTCTTCATATACTTTTTATATATTAAGTCATTCAATAAGATATTACAAAATTCAAGATTAAACAAGTTTCAGTATAGGGACTGGTTTTATTTTACTTGTAAATGTCTAGTGTGGTAACCCGGGGCGTGGCACAAAGGCAACACAGTCAGATAATAAGTAGGAGTCCCTTTATTAGCTCCAACATTGCCTCCAATGTCCTGATTACCTTCTGGTCTGGAGAAAAACTCTCCCAGGAACAACCTTTGACTGCTTTAAGTCCAATCAAGGCAAGATGAGGTAATTAATCTGGCAGGGCAAGATACTGAGTTCCAGAAGTGAAGGAACAGCAGTTAATTAACCCAGTTGGGAGGATGCCAGGAATGCAGATAACCACAGTCAGCACAAGATAAACTCAATTTATTCCCAGTAAACACTGCTCTCAGCTGCCTATCCTTTAACCTCTCTTTCCAGGTGTGCCTAATGGAGTCAGGGCCGTTTCCTCCCCTGGAAGCCATGCAGCCCACGTTGCTTTCTTCTCCGTTCCTCCCTGCGTGCACTAGGAGAAAAGGGGATGGGCTTGGGTCTTCCTCTGAACTCCATCTTCCTTGTTCTACCTCTCCCCTGCTCTGCCCAGCCTGACTTTGCCCTTCCCGAGTTTCCTCCATAGCCAACGGAGCCACACTCCCGCTCCTTGTCAGCTGTTCGTCTTCCTCCTCAGATTCCGACGGCATGAAACCTAGTGTGTTTTAAAGACAATATTTCTTTATAGTTTGTTTACTCCAGGAAAGTCGAGAAAAAAAAATCAGCTGTTATCTCATAAATGTGTGAGAGCTGGAGAAATACACCCCAAACTCAAGAGACAAGAAAAATAGGATGGTGGTGGTTTTAAAAATTTTTCTAAAATATTCTTTGTAAGAAAAAAGATACTAAAGATTCTATTCCAGACTCTAGAAGACTTATGGGGCTTTGGTGCTGGCCTAGAAATTAGGAGATTGAGTTCTAAGCCTTCCTGGGGCATGAAAGCCAGCTGGGTGACTTTGGGCAGGTCCTATTCCCTCAATCATTTGCCACATAAAGTGGTTGTCGTGAAAAAATGCAGCAGCAGTATTAGGTATATTTGCCATCTTGCCACCCATATAAAAAGGTGGGTAAAAACTTAGTAACAATGTTTCATGTGAATACGTTGGCCCCAAAGAAGCTGTGCTTCTACTGCTATCCATTCAAAATAATAAATAAAAACATGGTTAGCATTAGGTAGTACCTATCACTTAAGGTGGGAAACACTACCCAACCCACTTGGTGGTCATGTATTCTGGAAAATAGTCTTAACCATTCTTGTGTTAGTCTGGCAGCTTCTAACACATACACATTTACACAATTCTAGGGCACCAGGAAAAGCATAACACCAATGTGCCCATTAATTTTCCAGGTTATATAAAAAGCCTGATAAATTTTATAGAAAGTGAAGAGATGTTTAAAATTGCACAACATTACCCTTGGACTTGCTAAAATGTCCATACTTTTTGCTATTCATGTACTTTTAATATGTAAACTCTACTAAGTAGTCAGTAGAGGTGGTATGTTACAACGTTCTTAGGATGGCATGGAGAATATGGCATATATAAATCATATGTAATAGTTTGCAAGAAGGGGCCATAAAATGAGAGTAGTAGTAAACTGAATAAAATTATTGATCAAATTTGCATATAATCTCAAGAGGATTTTGCAGGGAAAGTACTATGTCATTATGATTTTCTTTCTCATCTTCCCCTAATCATTATCCCACCTCAGAAAATTAAAAAGAAAACTACTCTAAGAAAGCCATTCTATGTCAGCTGGAATTATGCTGTGTGTGTGTGTGAATATGTCTGTGTGTGTAAACTATTGCATCTAAAAATCATTTTTGTAGGTTAGTTTTATGTACACAAGTTATTCCAGTGGTATTTATCTAATACAAATACTTCCAGCCCTTCTGCAAAATTTTCCATTTTTTTTCCTAGTTAAAACTCCAGAAGACAGTTTTAAAAAATATTTATTTCAAATAGTACGTGGGCAGCTCGTGGCACATAGCGCATTGATGAAAGGCACAATTAACATGACCCATTTAGATTTTCAAATGTAGCAGCAAGATTAACAATATCAAAATCTAGCTCTAAAAAAGTTTTACAAGTAATGAAAATGCTTAACCATATCATGGAGAATGCCAAGAAATCTGGCTGGAGGATGAAGATTCACATTTCACAAGCACAAGAACAAAAGCACAACTAGAAAGCTGGCAGTCAAAAAAGGAATAGGGCAACTCTAAATGTTTTAAACCTGTAAACTGGTTTCTACTGACAATCAAAATAGCATCTTCCAAAACACCATAATTCAAGTAATATACAAGCTGTTCTTTTCTCCAGAAGGAGGAAGTAGACTGAATTTGAGACCTAATAGGCAAGAAGGGAAATGAAGTAATATTTGTACTTTTGCAGGAAGAATTTCAAAAGCTTCTTTAGGGGAAAAAAAACATTCAAAAGCTCTTTTAAAAAACAGGGATGTTTTAAGCACCAGAAATATCCAGACACCTTTTATTTATATTTAAAAAATAACTATGCTTAATTATCAACTGCTAAGATTTAATATTTCAGTAAAATAAAGAATGCCAGCAACTTGAACATTTAGTTCAGCTGCATTTATATTAAGAAAATATGAATGTCAGTAGAAATACAAGAAAAGATAATTATATCAGGGGTTTGGGATGATGGATATATTTAGAAAGCTGAGAATATATCAGAACCCAAGCATGAAATCTGGGAAGAGCACTGGCCTACTCTCAAAATAGTACTATGAGCAAAGTATAAAAGCAAAATATACCAAAATGCATCCTTCCAGGCACTCTTCTAAACAAAATTCTGGGCAGTTACCACACATTTTATTGGAAAACTTATGAACTATTTTTGAACTAAAAATAAGCCTGGTGTCATGTATTAGATTCCCATTTTAGAAATTTGGAAAAAAAATTTAATTGGTTGAGCAGATGCTATAGGATGTATTCCACAAGTTGTTATCTACTCCAAACTATCAGGATACAATTTTTTGTTAAGTCATCAACTGAATATTTTCTACTGAACCTATTTTCTAACAGCCTAGTGACATATAAATAATTCTTGACTTAACAACCATTTAGCAAATGTTTGAAGTTACAATGGCAGTGAAAAAAGTGCCTTATAATTGGTCCTCACACTTACAACCGTTGCAGCATCCACACATTCACAGATCAAAGTCTGGGTGCTTGGCAACTGGCATGTATTTACGATGGTTGCAGGATCATCTGGGGTCATGTAATCACCATTTGCAACCTTCCCAGCCGGCTTCTGACAAGCAAAGCCAATGAGGGAAGCCAGATTCATTTTACAACTGCAGTGATTTGCTTAACATGGCAAACAAACAAAAAAAGGCTATAAAATTGGAGATGACCCACTTTACCACTGTCTTTTTTAGCCACATAAATTCTGGTCCCGATTGTGATTTTACACTGAGGACTATCTGTAATATAGTTGCATTCATGTCCTGATAGTCACGTAGTTATTGGAAAGCAATAAGCTTTTTGCATATTTCATTCAGTGAGATTATTCTAAGCACCAATTCAATGCATACTGTTTATTGTTTTTTTTGCATCTGGCCTTCAAGTCAGTATTATACTGACTTCTGGTGATTGCCTGGATGAGCCTTTGCAGTTTTCTTGGCAAGATTTCAGAAGTGGATTGCTATTGCCTCCTTACTAGGCTGGGGGGTGGGGGAGACTGGCCCAAAGTCACTCATCTGGCTTAACGCATAAGGCAGGATTAGAATTCGGGGTCCCAGTTTCTAGTCTAAAGCCTTAATCATTAAATCGCCCCTCTCACTGTTATACTTACAAAACAATAATCTAAATCTTCCACTTGAAAATAAAACATTTGAAATTATTCTTAATAATATCTACTACAGCATCAAAGTAAATGAATGTACTTAGAATGATGCTAGGACAATACCATTAAGACAATTCTATTACTATAGCTCAAGTGGTGGATAATTGTACACAAGCTCTTTTCTTCACTAGAGCATTAATCCACATAGAAGTTTATTGGTCCATTTAGATATCCTTATACAACTGGCCAATTGCTTTGGGGGATGGGCTTTATTACCTGATTTATCCTTAGCCAGTTGGATCTTTAAAGCTGGCAGTATAAAGAATTGACATTTATTACTTTTTCTCATTTCCAACTGGCAATACAGGAACACTTTGCTAGTGTACCTCCTTCTGTGCAATTCTTTATTACATGGAATGGTTTATACCTAAGACAGTTGTCTGTAGGGTTTCAAGAATTAAAGTTAAGGATTAAAACATTAGATCTGTAATAGTGCATATTAGAATGCTACTGAATACAGAAAATATTGCATCTGACAAAGTATGCCTAAAGTTGCACTGGAGGACATCACTTTTGATTTCTGGGTTACTGTTAAATCAATTGGCTACTGATTTTGGAGAGAGAAACTTTCCCCAAAGACCATACATTCAACGGGAGAAAGTGATCTACTGGTCTTTGGAAGAGAACAGTAAATTACATTTAGATCTAAGATTCAGACTAATTTTTAAATTAAATACAAGAGGTTAATAAACCTACACAAACTGTAATGGAATAAGCCGCTGGGGATAGAAAACCTCACATTTATGAGGCAAAGACTCATAAATCATTGATCTGCTATGATAGCTTGCGAGTTATGACAAGTGATTATATAGCTTTACAACTTGTTCATAGCAAACTTAAAATATGGATATGAATATTTTCATACATATTATTCCCTTTTCCATATAAAGAAAAGGTACATATTTTGAACAGTTTTTCACCAATTCTCTATGTTTTTCCTACCCAACCTTATTTTTGTGTAGGAAAATGTTATTCTTGATTATCATTATTAAATTTATCATAAATACCCCATACTCCACCCACCTCAACGTGGCATGTCAATATTAAATACACATTCAATTAGTGTTCAGTATTACAGGCAGCTTACAGGTTATCTAAAAATAATTTTAACATTTAAGATTTATAGAACATTTAGGAATCAGAGTTCTTCATTAGTTTAGCCTGTTAAATAGGCCACTATTACTATTCCTTCCATTTTGGAATCAGTACAGGCCATCCATTAATTTTAAAGAAATAGTAATATTCAAATCATCATAACTTAGCTAGTATGTCATACAAGCACTTCTATACGCATACATCCCCAACCAACGAAGAATTTCAGCAAAACTATTTCATAAATATAGGATCAGATCTAATTAAAATCAAAGCAATCTCAAGTCTTGAATAATTTGAAACAATTCAAGTATTTTTTCATACTGTGATCTTTTTTCTTCTTTTTTAGAAGCGGTTGGACTCTTCATAGACTCAAATAGAAAAAGATGTCCAATGCCTTCAATACATTACAAATCATTTCTATATTTGATAGAAGGCAAGAGAGACATTGATTTTTGGCAAAAACTTACATCCGAGACACAGAAATATTTAAGAATTAACTCACAATACAAGCTATCACTACTGAAGAAGATTCAATTTACCTATGTGAGTCACAGAACTAAAAAATATAGCCTTGCTTTTCATAACTTGCCTGGAGTTAGATAAGAAAAAAATGTTTTGTTACTATTATTACTTTACTATTGCATGTTTTCTGTGCTACGGAGCACAAAGTGCTTGAATTGCCTCTCTTCAAGGCTACTGACCAAGCAAACATCTTTTTTCTTTGAAATACAAAAGACAACAAGCATTTAGATCACAGGAGCCTTGCTTCAGTCAATTGGAGTGCAATGCTTTTAAGCAGAAGCTGGATCTTAAGAAATAGAAATCACTTCCACATTTAAGGACTGACAAAGTTACAATTATAAAAGCTCAGCTGAGGTTACTGTGTATCTATTCCATTATCCCTAACATAATGCTAAATTAAATCATTCAAAAGCACTGAGCAGAGTTCATTGAAAAGGGAATGCAAAACCAAAAAAAAAATGTTGATTTCAGAAGGCATTGCTATCCAAAGAGCAACTTGGCTGATTGCATTGAAGAAAACTTTACAAAGATTAAAAAAGAACAACCTGTTATCAAAGTACCCCTTTAATGGGGAATGATCCAAACTTTAAATTGCTCAGACTTCATTCACTCTATTGAAATATAAAATTCCTTAATTCCAGGGCGATGAAAATCATAGGTAATGTTCTTCAAAGTCCTTGCATGCCATGTTTGTATCTTTGAACACCATATCCGTGATTCTGTGAACTTCTCATGAGGATGTTCTTCTGTGAAACCCTTCTTATTTCAGTGGGATTTGTGCAGGAGAATCTGGTCTGGTACAAAAGTGCTTCATTGGCAAATTCAGTTCAACTCTTCTAACCATGGCAATACATTACAAAATATGATCATTAACCAAGTAAAATGTACATTTAACTCAAGAAGATAATACATTAAAAAACAATCAAGTTATTATTGGCATAAAAATATGTACTTTTCAAATTATTTAATAAATTAAATACCCTAAAATTTTTGAATATATATCCCTGATAATCTATAAAAGAGGGTTTTCAATAACAAAATAAATGGACTTTCAAAAAGTACCCTCTTCATAAAATGCATTTTAACACCTTTTTCTTATTTCCAAGGAATGTAACAATATGTACACCTTTTTGTACTTAAGCCATCACCATTGGATAGGCCAAGGAGAATTTATGTGCTCCCTAGCCAACCAAAGTCATGTTCAAATTATTAATATAGATAAAGAATGCCAGGTGAATATCAGTTTCTACGTTGTAATCAATCCTTCTTGCTGAGTCCTTATTTTCAATTACAGTAGAATTCACGGGAGGTAGTGTTTCAGTTGAGTTGAATTAAGGTGCGTACTGAATATCTTCCTTCTGCAGTTTGGACGATTTTGCAAAAATTTTCAAAATCTATCTTCTTACTTCTTCAATATTGATCAGTTGGGGAGCTTTTTAATATGAATCTGTAATGCAGAATTGAAAAATATCTGATAGACCCCCAATAAACAGCCAAACAATTAAGCAAACATTCTTCGTAGGCTTTTCAGTGTGATGTAATCAAGTTTCCACAACATTTAACAAATGCTTGGGAGCACAACAAAAATCACCTTTTTGGAATGTGCTTCTGCATGTCTTTTGATACAAGAATGACTGTTAATCTGAGATGGGGTGAACAGCTAGATCAGGGGTTCCCAAACTTGGCAACTTTAAGACTTGCATAACTGGCTGAGGAATCCTGGGAGTTGAAGT
>AZIM01000885.1:206072-216134 GCA_000516915.1 Ophiophagus hannah
AGAAATCCAATAAATCAAATCAAATCAAAGGTCACATCCTTTGGGACTGTCCATGATCATTAGTCACGTTCTTTGGGACTGTCCATGATCATTAGCCACAGTTTCCAGTGGCTGTGGAAGGCTCTTGTGCCTTTTGATATTTAGGCAGCTATATAAATCTAAATTGTTGCCTGTCACTTGTGTCCTCTTGTCTTTATTCTTTTGGCAACCTTTTGTCCCTTTCTGCCCATTTTTAAAAATATTTGTTGATGTTTAATAAAGGTTATTTTTGTTAGCTGAACTGAGTGATGTGTGTATTTGCTCTCAATAGAGAGATTGACTGGAAGTCTGATGGGTGAAAACTAAGCTGGAAATGACCCACAGAAATTTGCACGTACAAGTGCTCAGCAACTTCTCCACCCAACCGTAAACATGATGTTGAATCCTATTCAGAAGCCAATCATTATTTTAAGGGAAACTTTTTTTAATTTCCTTCCTTCTTTTTAAAATGAGTCAGAACATAGGAAAGGAAAGTGCTGATTCCCAGAATGTTGTTCTGTTCCACTCCTTTCCTCAGATGTTTTTAAGCTTGGGTGAACTCAAAGGTATTCTGGGCAAAGAAAAGGAAGAAACCTACGGAGAGACTTGATTTCTCATGTGCACAGGGGCATCTGCAGACTTAGACCAAACGCACCAATATAATGCAAATTTGTGGGACCAGATCATTATTTTTTGTTTGCTTTATAATGAGACTGCTTGCACATCTTTCAAAAATCCCAAACAGAGGAATACTAAAAGCTGTGATGAAATAGTGTCTCTCTTTTCTCCATACAAGTGTGTGCTTTACATACAAACAATACATCCAGTCCTCATTTAGCAACCATGCTCTATTCCAACAATCAGGAGAGGGAGGGAGGAAGGGAGGGAGAGAGGGAGAGAGGGAGGGAGAGAGGGAGAGGGAGAGGCTCTGAAGATAACTGATTAATGCCATGTCATTCAGAAACAGTTCTTGTACAGCTACATCAGTGTCACTCTTATTTGGGTGTGCACTGATGTCACATGTACAAATTTTGAATATTTTTATTACTGTTGTACTTGCAAATGGTTGCTAATCAAGATAGTCACTAAACAAGGGGTGTTTACATGCCAGGGCCCACTTTACACAGTTATGCAACAGTTTGGATTCAAAGGCAAATCAGAGCATGCAAAAAGAGGTGCTCATTATACTTTAACTATACCAATTTGTGTCTAATTCCAAAAATTAGTTTTGCTTAATTACTAATTATTTGCCTTGAGGCTAAAAATCTAAATTATGTGTAGCTCTCTTTACCTATGGCCTTAGTGCACACTCATGCCTGGTAGGCTGAACCAAATTTATAAAATGCAACTTTGACAATAACAGATGCTACTGAAGTTAAAAATACTGCATGTGCTTCATATTTAAGAATCCTACAAGCCTTTTAAATTTTCAAATAATCATGAAAAGGCAGTTTTAATTTGAAATTGAAATTTTAAATTCCACTGCAAAACAAACATTTTAATCCTCCATTATTTTTCATTGTTTTATTGAAATATTTCACTGTAATAGCTAATCTTATATATTATAAATATTTTATATTTTTGTAAAATAATATATTACAAATAATTGGTATTATGATAAATAAACTTTATTAGGTCTAAAAGGTCGTTTGATAAATAGCTGTGTTATGGAATACTCACTATGCCATGTTCACTATTACACATTTAAAAAATATTTTGAATATTTATTTTTACATTCAAAATATAAAAACAATTTACCTGAATGTAGTATACACCTTTTTTCTGTGCATACATCATAAGAAAACAGTAATCCAGATTCTGCTTTGTCCTCCATCTAAAATTAAGTATTTAATGTTATTTATTTTGCATGTGAGCAGGCAGACAAAATGTAAGGCATCCAGAAAGTATCCATGATATCAATCACTCCGAGACATATTCTCTCCAATTGATTGATTAGAAACAGATCTGGTACATCTAAGGCATTTCCCAAAGTGAAAGAATTTTCGCGCTACACAGAATCCACCTTTTTCTCCTCCCACTTCTACACTTCATAAATCACGAGAACCAATTAACTGCAACTGGAATTTCTNATACAGAATAACCTTGAACTTGTCAACTCCTCCACTCCCCCTCCCATTATGTTGGCAGCTGAATTTCAAAGCTGACACAAAACATAGCTTGAAAACCTTATGCTTGAAACATAAACATGGCTTTTAGTTATTATTTTAGTAATGAATGAACAAGTAATCTCTCTGATTCCCTCCCAAACCCCGATTGATTCCCAAATCTCACCATCCAACCACTTCACTGAAACCTCTGAAGAGGCCCATCACAGGAAGTTTATCAGTGGACAAAAGCTCCTTTTGAATGTCCTTTCCTTATTCAGTTTCATACATTCTTTTGCTCGGGAAAATCTACTCTGCTGCATTGGGGGACTCTCCACAATTGCTTCTGTGGAAGTTGTTTCCTACCCTCCTTCCTCTAGCATAGGAGTCTTTGTTGGTCTTCAGTTTCCTTTGTCAGTGGAAGGGCAAATTTGGATGATGTCCTGCAAAAATCTTGTTCTGTTCAAGGTTTTCCTGTGTCATGTTTATTTTGGTTTGATGTGTATCTAATATCACAAAATAATACTCCCATGTCCTAATTGGTAGCACCTTGGTTCTGTCCCAAGTCCTAGCAGACATTACCGAAGAAACATGTACTTGTAGTGCTAGGATTACAAAAACAATAGTCATTATAGAATGTTTTTCTAGCCATTATTTAATCCAAACTATACTTCTGCTTTATCTGCTCAGTTACCAAATACCACAGTAGAAGCTCAAAAAAGTTCCAAATCCAATGACATAAACACAGTGCCAAGCTAGGCATTTGTGGATCAAAAGAAGGCTACAATAGCAAAACTGACATTATCATGAGAAAGCTAAAACATAAGATTTAGATTGAAAAACCCTTTCCCCAAGACTCATGTCTGAGGTCATGTTTAAAAATGAATATTCCTGAAGAATAATGTAATAGTAAGAGTAGTAAGAATAATGTAAGCTGTCTTTCCTCAACTGCTGTATATGGGCAGTTTCACCTTCTATAACCAACATGGCCAATGGTTGAGGAATGTGAAAACTAGTTCCTGTATATCTAAAGGGCACCAAATTAGGAAAGACTACTGGATATAAAACATGCAATAGAATTTGCAGCCAGATTCTGAGCCTAGTTTACCCTGTATTCTCAAATGCAATATGTAAGTTAACAGTATCCTAGACTATCTCTGTTAAGATCTACTGTGATGACCAAAGTAGTTTCATACCTGCAAGAAAAAAAAAGTCCTTACCTGACTCTTTCTTTTGAATCTCCAAATGTCTCTTTTAGATTTTTCATGTCAGGATAGTAAAATGCAGGAGGAGCTATTATTTCCACTAAACCAGAACGAATTTCTGTCGAAAACCTGGGGTCAGAAAAGTCAGCTTTGTTATTTTATATTCAAGGAAGCTGTACTTCAGACATCTGTGATCAATTTGGACTTGAGTTCAATTTTTTATTCAGCTGTGAAAAGTTAATAAATTGGAGGCTGATTTCAACCTACATGTAAAACTATAGTTTTGTCATCTGGGGCCACATTTGACTGAAGAGGCTTCTGTGTTTACCAAGCCTTTGATAGTTTCTGAGGTTGAAAATTCTACATCTACAAAATCAGTGCAGCATAGTGTCTCAAACCATTTGCAATTATCAATGGATTAGTCTACAGAGTTAAATGTGTATGTATTTTACAGAACCAACCAATATTAACTTCTTAAGCACCTAGACAGTCTTTTTTATATTTTACCACTAACATAAAAACTTTAATGTAGATATGCAATCTTTATTTTATGTGGATGTATCCATTTCAGGATCTTATATCATAATACTATTTGCTGTTTTAGAAGGAAAGTTATCTCAATGTTCAGTGTAGCTATTTAACTATAATGTATTGTGTATTAATTTAATATATTACACAAACCTATTTAGAAATGTCACTTTTGGATTCTAAGCTGTGTACTAAAAAGTGGATAATCCAAAATATTTCAGAGGTAACTTGTATGAATTAAACTTACTCTTTTTCAAGGTTTGCCACAACACCATTTACATAGTCAAGTTCTGTCTAGAAAAAAAAGGAAACAACATCTTTATACATAGTATGGATAATTGGTTTGACAGTTGCATAGTTTGTATACCCATTTTTGCTCTTCAAGTAGGCTAACATGACATTAATGCCCCAAATGTATTCATTCATTAACAAATGCCATAGAAAAGGATTGTTTTCTTGTCACAGATAATGGCCAGCAGAACATTCAGTTCAATTCAACTTGAGCATGCTAAATTTAGCATGTTTACTTCTAATTAAGCAATGCAAGTGTTAGAGCCATGAGGTCAAACAACACCTGAATGGTAATATAATAACGATGCTTTACCTCTATTGTGAATGACACAGCTATTTAAAGCAGTTTTTGTTGGGGAAATCAAAAGCAGGATAGTTGGGAAAAGATTTTTTCCTCTGATTCATATGTTTGATTGAGAAAAGCAGCAATTTAAATATAGGTCCTTTATTCACAAATACACAATAGGCACATACATTTTGGGCACTGTACCTGAATCTGAACCCAGAAAAGCATTGAAAAAAGAGCAGGACCTCTGCACATGCACAATCTCTGCTGCTTCAAGTTCTGAATTGTCCTTCCCCATGATACCTGCTTACTTTGATTATGAGATGGCTTATCTCTGGCTCTATCCTGAAACTGGAGTGGGAAATGGGAATTGCAATCATGGGGCTTATCCGTGAATTGTGTCTCCCAGTTCCTGCACACAACCAACACATCTACTGCATTCTAATTATGTTAAGAATCAGGCAGCCCAATTAAAATCCTTCTAGTTAGCTTTGTTACCTCTCTGGAAAAAATCAGCACAGCATGATTTCTTTGTTATAAATAAGTAGCATATCATTGCCTCATCCAATCTGGATAACTATTCCTTTCTCCACCATCATGTAGACCCAGAAGTTCTACACTACAATCAGGAATCATGGCTGGAACGTCTATGAAAAATATCTTTTTTCAATCTTGGCAACTTTATGATGCATGAACTTCAACTCCCAGAATTCCACAGCCAGAAAAGTTTGGTGTGAAATTATGAGACTTGAAGTCCATGCATCTTTAAGTAGCTATATTAAGTAGTAATAATGCCATTAAGTTATCTTTTCAGCATCTCAGCTAGCTTAGATTTTAAAAAAGAAGCAGAAGATAGCTCACCCTTCTCACAAGATTGGTTAACATGCATGGAGCATATACTGAAAATATAAATAGGGGAACTAACTGATGGTTGCTTATTTCTTTTTCTATTGCATGGAGCAATGGAGTTTTGTACTCTATGATGCCAGCAGTGGATGAAATAGGATACCTTTTCAGAACCATCTTTTGAACCTCAGAGTAATTTCAGAAAGAACTATTTAGTGATTGTATATCCTGCTTCTAGTAAAAATGCTAGAAAAATCAACTTTGGGTTGATTTGTAAGATTTCAGGAGCACAAAAATAAGGAAAATTATGCCAGGTGGATATAATCTTAATTATATGTATCCTATAAAACTTTTATCTACTCCAGCTGAAATATCTCTCTCCATATACAGAAACTGGCTTAATTAAAAGAGTTTTGAAAACCAACAATTCAATGTATTTGTTCTAAGGCAGTTGAGTGTTTCTCAACCTTAGTGACATCTGAAGTCCATACTTCTTACAGTATGGACTTCAATTCTCAGCATTCCCCACCTGTGTTGAGAAACACTGTTCTAAGGAATTCATAAACAGCAAATGTTTTAGTTCATAATTCATTTGATATAATTTTGGTTTCTTGGACCAGCCAGAAAAGTTCAAAACTTCTAGCAACAACTCTATAAGTTTCCATAAAAGGCATGAGCTAGATCCAGAAAAAAGAAGACCAAAATGAATTTTCCTGCCCCTTCTCTCCCGGCCAAAACCCAAACCGCATCAAAATGTTGTTTCACAAACACAAAGGACAAAGGGAAAAAACACTTTAGAAGTAGACTCTTAATCTTACAAATGTAGAACTCTAACCTTTTTTATATGTAGTTCAGAAGCAGACTGCACAAGCTACATAATTCCTGAATTCATTTGCTGCTCCAGGCTCAATGCCATTAGTAGCTTCCAATATTAAACTAACAGAAATATTATAACAGTCCAGCCTTGTTTCTACTGAACTGACTGCCTTTAACAAACAGAATATATTTTCCCTTAACAGTAAAACACTTGACAGTACTCATTTTGTGCAATTCAAGTCCTTTCAAAAAGAAACACATGTATATTTTAATGAAATTTGCTTCAGCAATTTCCCTTATGACAGTTATGACTCTCTATCTTACCAATTCATTCCACACCAAAAAGCAATAAATTTGTGTAGTTTGTCTAGAATTCATCTGGCTGCCATTAAAAGCCTTACTGTATACAGAAACAGAACTGAGGTTGTTTTCATTTTTTTAATGAACTCCCACAAATCTTATGCCTCAAAGAGCTGCACCTAATGAAGATTTGATATTAATGGCCCGTTATCTCAATTCTTTCAAACACATCTCCTCTGCAATATGCAGCTGCAAAGAAAAACATTACGGTGTTGTTTGGAAACCCTGCAAAAAGAGAGAGTTCTTAGGATATGATCTGTGTGCACTCTTATCTGTGAAATAAGGCCCGTTGAACTAACTGGATTACTTTACTTTCTCTAATCTAAACTGATGAGTGTTTAGTATCATGCTACAGATGATTCTTTTGTATCCATTGTATATGAAATGGAAACAAGAGGTTTTTCTATCTGGTTCAGATAATCCAAGATCTACAGGTAAAATCTTAATCTGCTTCTACCAAGCCCCCCATCCAACCCCACATTACATCTAAGAGATAAACCTTAGAACAGACTGAAAATATATCTTTTGATTTTGATTTTTAAAAAAATATTTACAGGACCTGCAAGGTGAAGCTTTAAGGTAAGGTATCACCAGTATGCTGGTAATATTCACATTTACATCTCCACTTGGTGCTAAGATGCTATGAAGGTTCTCTCTCAGTGCCTGGAAGTTATGAGAATCTGGATGGGGATCAATAGTCTTCAGATAAACAGGCAAGGTCAAATGGCTTTGGGTTTTTGGACCTTCTGGTTTGGGGAATCTTCCATCTTTGGTTCTGCGTGGGATGAATACAGACCTGGTGCACAATCTGGAGGTTCTCCTGGATTCACAGCTTCTGCTCAAAGAACTGGAGTATCTATGTTAACTAGACACTGATAGTTACCTTTACAGTTTTTCATGGCTTGAGTCCGGACTACTTATGAGATCATCCCTCACCAATTGTTTCTATTTTCCCTCCAAGTCTGGAAGAAGAAGCATGCTAAGGAGTGTTAGCTGGTAGAGCCCAGGAAGAGGTCCATTTTTGTTGTGGCAATCATCCTGTGGACACCATTCTACCTGCAATTAGGTTAGACCCTGACCTTGCTGGCCTTTATCATGACCCTAAAAACTTAGTCTTGTGTTGGGACGTAGGACCTCCTAAGTGTGACAGAGCTCATCTCTTGGTTTCGTTAACAGTTATTTTATGATGCCCAGCTGCTACAGTATGCATTTTATTTTAATTATATGTTTTGTTTTTTATCTATTTCATTGTAAGCCTCCCAGAATAATGTATGTGAAATGGACAGCTATATAAGTTAAATAATATTTGAATTACCTCTCCTATGAATACAATCATAACACAATCCAATTTTTCCTCAGGCGACAGCTTATCAATCAGCGAATGAAGAGTTTCAGTAAGGTAAGATTTTACTTTTCTCTTGACAGTTGGAATCCCCATTACTATAGAAACTAAAAACAAATAGAGAAATCAGTTTCCTTGAACACAAAAGAAATGGCTTATTTTGTAGTTTTTAAATATACTATTGATAGTCTTTTAGGTTATTCTGCTTTGTTTTCTGCACTCTTAATATGTAGCCCCAAGCATTTCCAGTAGGTATTCTGAAAACAGGCTACATAAAAAGAGCACTTAAAAATGATACTTTCATTAAGAAGTAGCAGTTAACACCTCAATGCTTTAGTGTCTCTCCTTGGCCAGAGAAAATAATATTCTTCAGGAGCTTGAAGCTGGAATTTCACTGCTAGGTCTTCAAATTTTAAATCTGAGCATCCCCCCCCCTCCAAAAAAAGCATTTATGAGAATTACAGTCTCTGCAGACATCTCCTTTGCTACTTCTGCAATGTCCCATCTGACTTTCTCAGAAATTTAAATTAGAAAAAAAATTAAAGCAGGTGGCATGGCAAAAAATATAGTCAGAAGAACATGAGGTAACAGTGAGGAACATCCTTCATGTTTATGTGACAGAATGAAACATCCTCGTAAATTTAAAGTTTTTTTAAGCTAGTCTTGTCCTCCATGACAACCATTTTGTAAGAGTACTTAGTGTTCTCGTAATATTCCAAATATGTGCAATGCCCTGCAAAGATAGAGACAGAGGTGCAGATGCATGTTTTGAGTTGTGAACCTTTAGTCATATGTGGCTCCAGAACTCCACCAAAAAGTCTCACTGTTTTGTTAATTTTAATGTGTTAAAAGGAGGAAAAAATTAAATTAAACCAAGATCAGTTTTGTCCCAACGTCCATTTTCTATATGTCCTTCAAGACCAAGTGCAATTCTCTCACTAGAAAAGGTTAGTCACTTCTGTTTTACACAATCCGTTGTCAGTTGAACAAATTATTAGTATCACAATCCTATCTATTCTTCATCTAACTAAAAGTTATCCTTCCTCCCACAATTCATAATTCAAGGAGAGCAGCATGCTTTGGAACAACAGTTAGGGACAGATTGTCAGGAAGAAAATATATCTATTTGGTCGCTAGCAGTCAATAATGACTTGATGGCACATAATCAAGCTTTCACACTTACAAGTGCATGCTGAAATTTTGTAATGATTGGCCAGCTTAGTACCCATGCTCCATGTGAAATTTTTTGCATGGAAAATGTAGAAAATTATACAGAATGTGTAAGACATTAGGCAGAAGTTGGTGGCCTGAAATTACCCAGGATTTGTTGATTTTCTTTCTGTACTTTTCTTTCTAGAAAGTTCATTTAAATATTTAAATGCAAGCCTAAATCTAAAATCTATAAAATATAAGATTCCATAAAATAAAAACATATTTTAATATAAAACATTTAGATCCAAATTTTACTGGATGTGACAATTATTTTGTAACACCCAGTCTACTTGAGAAAGATTTTAAAATTAACTTGTTATCCAGCAAGCACATGAGAAATATAGATATCCTTAACCTATCTTTAAAACAATCTGCATGCATTCACATAGATTGCTATAAATCTTAATGTGTGACCTTGTGTCTTTCATGCCTAGCATGCATTAAAACAAAGAAAGCTTGTTGCTTCAAAAGAGTGTATAGCCTGCAAAATGCAATTTCTCATTAAAGCTGATTGTTCTATAAAAAATAAGCCATCCAAAATTAGATTAAAAAAACATCACATCCAGTGTACAAAATTGATAGTATAAGCATAGCAACCTAGTATCATACTGACAAAACAAGGTTGCTTAGAATGGGCACAACTCCAGTTTCCCTCTCTGAAACAATGTCACCTAATAGGACCCAGGAAGTGGGCCTTCTCTATTCCTGCCCCTGCCCTTTGGAATGAGTTCTCCCTGATATTCAAATTGCCACAAGCTGTGAACACCTGGCTCTATGTATGGGCTAATGTGGTGGATAAGCTTCTCTGTGATGCTTGTATGCATTTTCATAGCCATCTCAATTGTGTGCTGATTATATCTTTGGTTTTGGGATGTGTGGGTTTTTTGGGTTAGTTTTTGTATTTATTTTTACTGTTAATGTATTTACTACTGATGTTTTAGAACAGGGGTCGCCAAACTTTTGGATCCCAGGGCCCACCAAATTCATACTTTTAAATCCCGAGGACCACTAATATGAATTTTTTTAAAAAGCTAATATATTTAATATAACATT
>AZIM01000885.1:245806-259983 GCA_000516915.1 Ophiophagus hannah
GGCACACGTGCCATAGGTTCACCATCACGAATCTATCCAGTCTATGCTCACAAAAGATTATGAAGTGTTCAATGAGTTTCACAAGGAAAATCGAAAGTTTCAAAAGAGATAATTAATCTCTTGGAACTACACCCTCTCATCCATCTAGGAAAGGTCTTAAAAAGAGAGTTCATTTATTTCACAATGCTATCCAACTTAAATGGCCAGAAGGTCATTTTATAGTGGCTCCACTCTCAAATTAATAATCATAGGGGAACAGTTATCTAGCACAATTGCTCTAGTATGGGACCTATGTTATTTAGCATCTACAGTATGTGAAACTACTGAAAGAGACCAACTGCTGGATCAGAATGAGGTATCATCGATACGTGATGATGTTCAGCTATGTACTGTATTTCTATCCCAAATTGGTACTTCAAGGCTGTCACATTCTGAATGGGAAGAAACAAGCTCAAGCTAAATCCTAGGAAGTCAGAATTGCTGCTCATCCATAAACATCTTGACTTTCCTGAAATATTAGTTACAGCTGTGACTCTGGATGGGGTCACTCTTCTGTGAAGAGCAAATCCATTGAGCTTCAGAGAGTGTGCCAGTTATAACTTACAGCGGAATTGGGAACTCTACTGCAATGAATGCATTTGGAATTACCTTTGAAGACAACCCAGAAGCTACAGCTGTTGGCAGGCAGGAGCCACCACTGCAAAGTAACACTTATTTTATAGTCTGGAATAGACTTCTGGGCCCAATTCAAAGTTCTGATTATAATCCATAAAACTCGAGTACCACACTGGGCTATCTTATGGGTAGCTTTTCTTTTCTTTTTTTTTAATTAATTGTGTCAATTCTATTACATCATCTAGAAACATGCTTAAGATCGCACCTCTTTTTTATGAGCAAGATGTTAAGGCTCCAACTAACAAACCCAAGCAAATCAGAACTCTTGAGATTTGGCTCCTTCTCAAAGATCTTCCTTATTGAGTACATCATATTGGTACAGCTTCAATGAAAACCAAATCTAAATCTTTCCCGCCATTTCAATATAATTAAACTAGGAAATAACCCCATTCCCAAGTGTCACGGGTCACATTTGGGTTAATTGGCAGGCTCTTCAGGCACTCCTTTCCCAACCTTATCTGTTGCCAGTAGAGATGACCTNTTAATTGGCAGGCTCTTCAGGCACTCCTTTCCCAACCTTATCTGTTGCCAGTAGAGATGACCTTGGTTCTCAGGAGAAAGTTCTTTGTTGTGTCTAATAAGGCATTCCAACCTCCTTCCCCATTTCCCCCTCAATGTGGCAACTGAGGAGCCAAGTTCAGTTCGAAGTTGACACAAGAGGGATATGGACCAGAAGGGGTTTTCTCAGTTATGGCACATACTCCGTGGAATACATTTTGTAGTTCTTACTAGCACAATCCATATTAGCTAGCATAATTAGTGTGTAGTCACCAAGTTGTAGAAGAACTTTAGGAGTTTCAGAAAAATTGGGGAAGAACTTCAGCAGGTTTCAGAAAGATAATCATTTTGAAAAGCACATCATATTAAATTGCATAGAGAATAGAAGAATATAGCTCTTAGAATGTTAGACATATTCAACGTATTAATGATAGTATAATATTTTACCTATAATACTGTGTAAAATACTTATGAACAAATTGACTATGTATATTTTTTATTTACCTGAACAAAAGTCTGCTTTACCAGTAAACATATATAGAACTTGCCTAAAAGCTTGTGTGCCACACTATAAATTGGCTGGTTGGTCTTTATTTGATATGTATCTCATCCCATAGCAGTTGATCAATATAGTAAAGCAGGAGTTCCCAATCCCTCACCCATAGCCCACTACCAAGCGTTGAGCTGTTAGGAACCGGGCTGCAGATGTAACAGGCGAATGCACACCTGCACACATCCCTTGTGCGAGCAGTGGGCAAGTGCATGTGCATGCTCCAGTTGCAGCCAGGCATGCCCATTGCTCACACAGAACCCTCCCCTCCCCCCGCTTGGCTGGTGCACAAACCCAGAAGGGTTGGAGAACTTTGTAGTAGAGCACTGATGTATAAAATCTATATTATATTTGTTTACTTGCATGATGAAAATAAGCCACGTATTTTGAAATATAAAGACATACTATGTCTAATATATTATGTAGCTATTCTGTCAAAAAATAGTTCAGGATAAAACAAATTATCTCTTCTTTCTGCCTGCTAAAGCATAAGAAAGTTCTGCTAGACATCAAGGACATTTATCCTTAAACAATTCCTTTCGGTATCTGTATGATTTGTTTTGTCTGCATTGCCTTAAGTCTAAATATGCGAAATAAAAAGTAGAGCCCAATCTTCTATCACTGTAAATACATAAAGGTTTTAAAAAGTTAAAAAATATATTTTAACTGAGCTCTCTTCAATAATTTCTATACCTGACATTGGTTCTAGTTAGCTATGATGGTTTTCAAGACAAACTGCTCACACAGTCCTGGTATAATATAGCATGTTATCATGACTGGGGGGCAAGATTTTGATCAGGAGACTTGGGTGGAAGATGAAGAGAACTCTGTATCAACTTACACCCATTCATTTAGTGACCATTTGAAGATACAACATCACTGAAAAAAAGTGACTTACGACTGTTTTTCATCCCTACAACTCTTGCAGCATCCTCCATGGTCACATGATCAAAATTCGGATGCTTGGCAATTGGCATGTATTTATGATGGTTATAGTATCTCAGGATTATCTTTTGCGACCTCTGACAAGCAAAGTCAGTGGGGAGGCCAGATTCACTTAACCATATTGCTAACTTAACAACTGCAGTGATTCCCTTGACAACTGTGGAAGACTAGGTTATAAAATGGGGCAAAACTCACGTAACGACTGTTCTGTGTTTAGCAACAGAAATTTTGGGCTCAGCTGTGGTTGTAAATAGAGAACTACCTGTATAATCCACTGAGACTTCTAACAAAAGGGGAAGGTGCATGCAATTAATAGTAACTGCAAATCTTCACCTTCACCATGCTTTTTACCCCATTCACATTCACCATGCTTTTAGTCTATTTAGCACATCGGTCAATTTAAAAGGAAATAAAGAGGAGGCTGCCATACTGATAAGCTCTGGTCTCCAATATTTTACTGCCAAGAATCTCTATGGAAACCATGGTGGGTCCTTACATTTTATTACAGATGCTGACTGCGGTGCCTTCAAAGTGTACTTATACGCCAAAAAAGAAAAAAGAATAAAGGTACAGTAATTGGGAGCATGCGGCGATGGCCGAAATTTTGAGGACTGGTCATAAGTACCGCTTGTGTAGTGCTATTGTAACTTTGGTCACTGAAGAAGAAGTCATAACCTGAGGACTATCTGTAAACAGGGAAAGTATGACACATTCTGAAGCAAGGTGGGTTTGTAGGAGGGTAGGTAACATTTGTTACATTGGACTTTCCAACTTAACCCATGTTTTCTAGGGGGCCAGTTTTAAGAAAAGGAAACCATCTCTCCCAGCTGCTGCTGAGAGAGTGATACAACATGTTCCTAATTTGAATGCTTTGCTTGATGCAGTATGATACATTTCCTCTGTCCCTCTCTCTCTATTATTCAAATACACAGTGTGGGAAAGCTGGCTTAATCTAAAATTTACCGTACAATAAAAATCAGTGACCCCTACTTCTTTCACATCCAACAAAGTTTAAGAAAAAAGCTATTTCACTTTCAAGCATTCAACATAGTAGTTTCAGAAGAAAAGCTTCTTCTATAGTAGGAAACACAAGGAAGATGAACAAAAGCCGCAGTCCTATATACATTTTGTTTAGAAATAACATTGAACTCAGTGGGGCTTGCTTGTTACACAAGGTTAGGCGGTAAGCCATAATGAAAAATTCTGAAACAAGACCTCTGAAACCATGTCACCAATGGCAACCAGCTGTCCCTTGATACGTCTCCTATGAATCTTCAGCTAACTGAAAAATAGTCAAAGAGATTGTTTTTTTCTTGCTTTGTGTAGGGAAAGTAAAAATATTTGACATCTCCTACATTGGTCAAAATAGATTTCCTACTTTCTGGAAATTGTAACATTAAAAAGAAATAAAGAGTAATAACACAGTTTACAATTTCCTGATTTTTCTGTTTTTGTATCCATCCAGTTTAGATATTTAACATATATATTTAGCATGTCAAATATGCAATGAAATTGAAATATAGTATTTACTTTGCTTTTTAATCTTGCTAAATTCTGAAATTGTAAAAACTTGGAAGAAACAAAATCATTTCCAAAAAATTGTTACAGTGAAAAAGACAACAAGTAATTGCACTATTTTCTAGCAAAAGCAAAACTCTCACTATGTTTTCTGTTCCTATTTTTATACCTTAGAAGTGAACCATGTTGTAATAGAATGGCATATACTATTATTGGAAAGCCAGTATTGAATCTATTGAATCTATATAAACAAACAAACAAACAAACATATTTAAATACACTGATGGTTAACCATATCAAGGGGAATTTGCTTCTTCCTTTATTCCTAAAGTATCCTGTTTATGCTATTGGTTTTCTTATGTTTACCTATTTTAATGCAGTCAATGTAGGGGTAATACTGTACACAATACTTATTGGAACAGTCAACCTTCATTTCTACATTTTAACAAGGAACATATATTTTCTCTTTATTAGCACTTAAGCCAGCAACCAAGAATGAATTACTTATTTGTACTAAAGCAGTCCCTCCAAGACATTGTTGATCCTAAGTTCTTGTGATGTTTTATATTTATTTGCAAATACTGTACTGATATCACAAAATGCAAAATTCCCACAAATGAATTACACAAATCTTATTTATCTCTGAAGACTTGCGTGGCAAGTTAATAATACAATGCATTAGGACTGCATTTAACAACACCAATTTGAACATGTTAGATTATTGTAATGGTCATTCTAATAAACTCTTCTTTAAATACAATTCTGGAATAATTGATTCAGTCAACAGCATGTATAATTGTCATAAAAACATTAAACCCTTTTTTATGAATTGGTCAATATTGATAAAAAACACAACCATGTTTCTTTAAAAGAATACTGTCTATCATCTTTGTAGCTATTAACTCATGTTAAAGAAGAAAATAGATCATAACAATATTCTCCTACATTCTTTGAACTCTCACTGTAGTTCAGGCTGTAGTTCAGGATGGAATCCTATGTGAATTTTTTAAAAAATGTGCAAAGCTATGGTGCAGAATAAGAGCTAAAACAGAAATTGATATATTTCCATTAATACTTATCAGAACTTCTTGAGCATAATTGATATAGTAATACTTCCTTACAATTTTATATAGTCTTTTCCTCCCTTTTTCCCCCAAACATTGATAGGAGCCATGTGGAGCAATGGTTACAATGCAGTATTGCAGACTAAGTCTGCCCACAACCAGGAGTTCAATCCTGATTGAGTCATGGTTGACTCAGCCTTCCATCCTTCTGAGGTCGGTAATGAGGACCCACATTAGGGCAATATGATAACATTGTAAACTGCTCAGAGAGAGCTGTAAAGCTCTATGGAGTGGTATATAGGTCTAAGCACTATTGCTATTGCTATATATCTGAAGAAAACACTAAGTTATGGATCTGCAAGACTATTTCCTTCTAAATTTATTTTTTAAAATGTCATTATACTGCTTCTTTTAGTTTAAACATCTAAGAAGAACTTTTCAAATGTATTTATATTGGTCTCCCTTTTTCCCCCCTCTTTTCATAAAGGATATGACTTACCTTTTCCATTCTGCCATGCTGTATACCATGATAAACTGAGGAAAGATGTGATGAAAATCAATGCAGTGGCCACAGTTCCATTTCGGAGCCTCATCTCATTTCAACATCACACTGTTTAGATTTGACCAAGGTTCCGCATTCAAATTTTGTGGCTTAAAGACCAGATATTCCAATGAATGTTAGACAGTTGCCCAGTCATTCCTAATCATTGTAAAGCTGGCAAACACATTGTATTACTTAAAGTCTTGTTGTTGTAGAATGTAGTTCTTTAATCTGTTATGTTCTGTGAACAAACAATAGTAATTTCAGAATGAGACCGTACATGAGATATCAATAGTAAATCAAATGCAGTACCTTTAAGAGACAAAACTCTCAATAATCACCTATTCAGATTCCTGCCAAAAATCTACTCAATTGCTCATATCATAGGCAAACTTGGGCCAGGCCCAAAATGAGTGCCAGTAACATCCATTAAACCTATACTCCTCACTATAGTCTTCTCTTCACACAATGCCTCAGATGTTGCCTCAAGTGGTCTTGGAGACTGAGGGCATTGAGTCTCAGTCTCTTTTACCACAGTAATGCTCACACTGGGTTTATGTTCTGAGGCAGCATCTGATTGGGCCAGCTTGCTATTAGCATAACAAAAGGGGGTGTTTTTTTTGTTAACTGCATGATGTACAGCTGCATTTTAACAAGCAAGTCTCCATGATCACTTAAGGCAACATCTGATTGGACCAGCTTGCTGACAAGATTTTTTTTTAAAGGTTGATTTGGGTTTTTTTGAAATATGCAAAGAATAGCCAGAGCATCAACAGAACAGCTGCAGAAACACTTTTTTGGAGAATCTCCTCAGAACTTATGCCCCATGATCTAATGGTAGCATCACTCAAACATAATATTTTCTCTTATCCTCAAGACTGCCTTTTCCCCCTTTTCCTAAGAGTCTGAATTATTTCTAAATGGTAAGTTTTAGATTTTAATATGGCAAAATAAATAAAACACTTTTAACACTTGCATTTTGCTCAGAAAGGGATAGTATCTAAATCTGTCAATTTCTTTCTTTTGTAAACATCCACACTTTTGCAGTCTAACTCATGTTTTAAATGTTCATTTAAGTATGACTGTGATGCTTTAGCATTTTGCCAGATATTCAGAACAAAGCTTGTTATGTAAACACGATGCTGAGACCTCCCAATAAATTACTAATTTCAATTTTAAATAGGGTTGTGGGGAAACAGTAATGAAAAACAAACATTTAGAAAAATAAAATGAACATGAGACTCCAGTACAGGTAAAGTAACTAACATCTTTTCTGCCAAAGTACATTAAAGTGGTAATGGAGTGCTTTAGTAAACACAAATCTGCATGCCTTCTTTATGACACAATTCCCAGTCTATTGCTTAAGGCTCCCATGTTACTATTCTGCTCTGTGGGAAGGAACATTCCCTACCCCCCTATCCCAAGTAAATGATTCATTTGAAGAAGCCTGGAAAACTCAGGTGGCTTCTGTTCCTTCCTAGAGGAGAGTGACAATCCTTCTATAGGTGAGACCCAATCAGTTCAAGCTTTCCTTTAACTTTTTCACTAGCTTTGCAAGCTCTGGGTTTCATTTCTATCCTTTATGAAGTCAGATTGCCATATCCTGATATGGAAGAAGAGTCTTCATTCAGCTAGTTAAATTTCTCCTACCCATTCATTTCTTTTAGACCAGTTGAAAAGATTGAGAAGGGCCATTTCCCAGCATCCAGCCAGGCTGCTCTGATTACAAATGGTTTATAATTGTGCTTATACCAGACACACAGCAGGTTCAGAAGGCTGAGAAGGAAAGGACAGAAACCCCTAGCTTTCATTTTATTTCCCTGGATGAGAAATCGGTTGTGCGAGTAGAAACTGCCCTTGCCATCTTCTTACGTCTTTTTAAAGTCTTCCAAATAGCAAGGGTACAAAGGAAGGACAGAGAATTCCACAGGTAGGCTGGTTTTGGAAAAATCAGTGGCGTCTGCCCATTGGTACGTACGAAAGGAAGTTAGTCATGTGAGAGGAAGATATCCATAATATATTTCCTTTTTGTGCTAATATAGAAAAGGGCTAGGAAATATTTGGAAACATTCCTAAAGGAAAGAAGAATTTCAGAAAACAAAATTAGACTGACTCAATGCAAAAATAATTAAAGTTAGCTCCTACTGAAGTTAATAGAATATTTAATTCACATTGCATTTTGCTCCCATTTCATTCAGCTAATTAATCAGGATCCAATATCCAAATCATCTAGTTCAGTTCCTTGACTAGTGTCGCCTACACAAAATAAAAATTAAACATAAGGACTCAGCCAAATGAAAAAAAGATTAGGAAAGGTCTAAGAATAACTTAGATCCTAATTTTAGAAACTTGAAGAAAAAGGGATACAAAAGTCCAGATATATTGATATATTCCATGCATGCATGTAATGAGCAGTTAGCTTATTCAAATATCTCTGTTCTGTTATGAATCTCCTCAGCAATTCTATGCCAACAATTCATCCATACTGGCATTACTTTGTTTAAAGGTGTTTATTATTGTAATTATCAAAATATACGGTCTAGCACTCTAGCTGATTCTGCTGTGTGACTATACAGAGATATAGTAAAATATATCCAAACATGCCAAACAAAAAAAGAATTTGTCAACAGTAAGAAAAAGAATGCCATATGGTTCCAAGGGGCACATATTAATAACATCACTGTTTATAACACTACAGTAAAAATAACATCACCAGTTTTGAAAGCATGCTATTTCTCACAAACTAGGGATGATTCTTTTTAGTCTTATACTTATCCACCATGAAGGTGAATCGGTGGATATTATCCCATTAATGAAAAGTATAACCCTAATAAGGCTTAGCACAATTAAGTTCTACTAGGAGCTTTTCACTACTGGGAGCTTCCCCAGAAAACAATTGATTTTATGGTAGTTTTCCCAGATCTGTATTTTTGTTGTCTTGTAAAACTATTCCTGCATTAATGCAGAAACTCTAGAAATCATTTAAATGGAAAAATGGAATTGATAGGGTTAGGGTTAGGGTTTGCAAAATAAAGGATGAGCTATTTTTCCCCCCAACTAGATTTTACTCTCACTGTTCAATTAGGTGATTTATAGTAATTGTGTTTTTGTTTTGTTTTTAAACTTCTCTAGCTATTTGTCCCTTAAATATAACTAAATGGGTCCATACAGCAGACATGCAGGGAATTAAGCAAACACTATTTTAATACATCTGTTTTAAAATGCTGACTGTAATATTTACAGAGCAAAGAATTTGTTTTTCCATAGATACATATCTAGCCACATAGAGAGAGATGCATAATATTTTAACTGAATGGTGTTAATAGTGTTGAAAAAAATCCGAAGGAGTTTGGTAGCACCTTTTCTGATTACCAAATTTTATCAAAAAGCATATGCTTTCAAGAACTGCAACTCCATCTGTTCAATAATGTATGCCTTTCAACAAAACTTGTTAGTCAAAAAAGGTGCTACCCGAATTCTGATTTTTTACCACTACAGCTGTCCTCTTACAAGGTCAATAGTGCTGAAGTTTGTCTTTCATGTATTTAAGCTTTTCTCCCTTTTCCTACAAACCCCCCCACTCCCAAAAATAACATATTTTATTTTGAAAGCTGGCATCAGAATTTCATTTTTTAATGTGTGCCAATGTGTTCACAGAAAAAAAATGACAATAAAGATTATCTTATCTTATTATAAAGACTAAAAGTATGTTACTTTTATAAATACATATAGTGCACAAGTGTTTATATGCAAACAAGTTCCAATTATTCAGGATAATTTAGTAGTATCACTGTTTTCAATAGGGTCCAAATAAAGTTTAGAACTCCAGTCTAAAGTAGCTTTTGAGCGGAATGGAAAGTGTAGCACAAGAATAATGTAACAGAGGCTTGAGGTTAATGTTGTTACTGCAAGACAAATCCTTCTGACTGAGCTTTCAGTGGTTACAGCTCTACTAGAGCTACCATGAAGGAATGTGTTGGTTTAGTTCTCAAATGCAAACAGCCCTTATTCTGGTGGCTTTTCCTTATTTGCATATCAATATATAGCCAGTGGTTTTTTAAAACTGTTTTTAAAGTGTCTATCTGTTATATAAAAAGTAAGAATAAATTTATAGTTTAATAAACTGCATACTCCTACAAGAAAGTTAATACAATATAGGCATTAGGAACTATTTTATATATAGTGCATTCAGAAAGTATTCAGACCCCCTTTTGTCAATTGTTATGCTGCAGTCTGTTCTACAGTTGTTGAAATTCATTTTTTTCTCATTAATCTAGACTCAGTACCCCATAATGACAAAGTGAAAACAGAATTTTAGAAATCTCTGTAAATTTATTAAAAAGAAAAAAACTGAAATATCACAGTGACATAAGTATCCAGACGCTTTGCAACAACAGATGAAATTTAGCTCAGGTGCCTCCCAGTTCTCTTGATTGTTGCTGACCTGTTTCTACACCTTGATTAGAGTTAACTTGTGATAAATTAAATTGATTATTTCAAAAAGGACACATCTTTCTATAGAAGGACTCATAGCTGACAGTGAATACAAAAGTCATGAGGTCCAAGGAACTGCCTGCAGAGCAAAAGCAATGAGTTCCAAGGATTGAGGGAAAGCTGCCTGCAGAGCCCAGAGACAGGGTTATTGCAAGGCACAGATCTAGCTACAATAAAATTTCTGCTGCACTGAATGTTCCTAAGAGCACAGTGGCCTCCGTAATTCTCAAATAGAAGAAGTTTGACACAACCAGGATTCTTCCATGAGCCGGTCGCCCAGTCAAAGTGAGCAATTGTGGGAGAAGGGCCTTAGTAAGAGAGGTGACCAAGAACCTGATGGTCACTCTGACTGAGCTCCAGAGATCCTAATGTGGAGATGGGACAGAGTTCCTGAACAGCAACCATCATGGCAGCTCTCCACTGATCTGAGCTTTATAGCAGGGAGGCTAGACTAAATGGAAGCCTTTTCCTCAGTGCAAAACACACAAAAGCCTGCTTGGAGTTTGCAAAAAAGCCTCTCAGACTGAGAGGAGCAAGATTCTCTGGTCTGATGAAACCAAGATTGAACAGTTTGGCCCCAATTCCAAACATTATGTCTGGAGGAAACCAGGCACCACTCATAACCTGACCAATATCATCCCAGCAGTGAAGCATGGTCATGGCAAGGGTGCTGAGTGTAGATTAATGAGTAAAAATGAATTTCAACAACTGTAGAATCAGGCTGCAGCACAACAAAATTGACAAAGTGAAGGGGGGTCTGAATACTTTCTGAATGCACCATATGTAAAAGTTTCTGTCTGTCTGTCTGTCTGTGGAGAGAGAGAGAGAGAGAGAGAGAGAGAGAGAGAGAGAGAGATGGTATCTAAAGGGGAATAAAGGAACAAATGGCACTGTACACTTAACAATATCACACAAATAACCTAGATTTCAATTTTTGGTGACATTACTTGATGTCTAGGAATACTGGCCTTTGACAAAGAGACCATATTGCCATTCAAATTATTTATGCTGTTTTCTACCTGTTACTATTATTAAAAACAATACCTGAACAAAGTTGTGGTCTAATTTAATAAGTTACATACTCCTACAAATAAAGTTAATACAACATAGACACTAGAAGCTACGGTATCATAAGGACATAACTATTTTAAAAAGTGCCAGTGTGGTCAATTAGGATTGGGGAATTAAAAAACGTATCGGTTAACTGAGCTAATTGCCCAGTGTAACTCTGAAAAAGAAATATATAAATGCAAAAAATAAATAGATAGCTTTAGCACAGAGCTGCAAGAACATCAGGAAGATGGACAACTAACATTTTCAGACAGTGTAATCAAGAAAAATAATGGATAGCTTAAATATTGTTTTAAATAAAGCTTTTTTTAATTACTTTTAGATGAAAATGCAGAGCAAAAATAATCCAAAATAAGTCCTGGGCACATAATACCGGTTTGAAGTTTTTCTTTCTTACACTTACAGAAAGTGACTCACTCAACCACACCTATTTCTTCACCTCTTTCCGTACTCAGGAACTTAATATAACCGCTTTCTTGCGTGTAAATCCATCTCGGTTTTCCACACTTTGCACAAATTTTATACACATCCACAGCAACATCCTCTCCTAAAGCTGCTTGTGTGGAAAGGGAAGGGAGTGACAGCCCACCGTTTCCCAGCCTACACACCCTCCACTCACGCGGCGCCACAAAAATATCTCCCCACTACCACCCACCTTTGAGAGGGGGGGATGAACTCCCCACATGTCGCAAAGTCGAACACACAGCAGGCTCGGCGCCCGTCCGCCTTTTCTCTGAGGCGCAGCTACGGGGAGGACAGCTGTCCCTCGAGACGCGAGTTTCCCGCGCGCCCTCACCGGCAAGCACAGACACGCAGCTCCCCCTCATAACCTCCGACCGTCCTCCCACCACTTTCTTCCCGCCCTCTTCTCTTTCCTACCTGTATCTATCCGAATGCGTGGAAGAAATANTAATAATAATAATAATAATTTTTTTTAAAAAAAAAACCGAGCTGCCGCAGTGAGCGGTCCATTCCTATTTGCCACCCGCCCCGGTTGCCACCCTCACCCGTGGCTGTCATTCGGGGCAAATGCCCCGCAAGCTTCTCTCCGACCTCCGCCAAATCATTCCAAGGCCTCGGTAGACAGCATCTCTTTCCCCCTCGCTCCGTCAGGTGAATGCGTCTCTTCCCCCCACCCACCCCCACNACCCCCACCCACCCCATATCACAGCCCGGAGTAGAAAATAGCTACATCGGGACTCTACTCCGTCCTCTCCTTCACGACGCTCACCTTGGACCGCAGAATCGCCGCTCCTGCACGGGGACTCCAGCGTGCGCAGTTGCGACGGAATCCCCGCTCCCCGTTAATGCCGCCGTCACCCGAGAGACAGAGAGAGAGAGAGGCTGCCTTCTGGATGCCGCGCAGGAGAAAAACCCCTCCCAGGGCAATAGTTGACTTCAGACACCACGAGCCTCCCCGGCTAGGTTTGCGAGTACCCGCCTCCCTTCACTTACTCGCACTGCCATTGGCCAAGACGAGCCGCATAAGTCCACCAATTAACAATCTTTGCTTGAATGGTCCTTTGCAACCGATGGTCTGCGAAGGTGTCAGTCCCCTACACGGGCCCCCAAGTCTCGCGAGCTTTGTTTTCCTTTCTGTGGAGGTGCGGGGTTGTGGAAAATAAGTGGTTGCGCGGGGGTTGCTTGCTGCGTTCTCTTGCTCTTACTCTCACGTAAGGGTGTCTAAGACGGCACTGTTCCCTCGCTATTGATCCCACCTAATATATAACACCCAAAAGCAGATTTGGAGGGACAGATCACAGCGGCTGCAAACGGATAACTACCAGTAGCAGTTCATCTGAACATCCTTGATCTTATCTGAGCTGCGGGTTGCTGTTCCTTTCGGAGCCGTCTTTTACCCAGTGCTCTGACGTCTCTGTTGGAAAAAAAAAATGTAATCTTACCCAAGAAAGCGGGGTAAACCCCGACACTATTGCTTTCAAGTTCTTCGGGCCAACTAGAAGGCAATTAGTTCTGCTAAATCGATTGTTTGAAAGATCTGTTTGAATCTAAAATGATAGTTAAGAATAGAGTTTAAGAAAATCACATAATAAAAGGTTTTGTCTTAGGGAAAAAAGAAAAAGAAAAAAAACCCTAAGTTCCATGGAAAAGGCTCGAATGTGAAAAGGAGGAAGAACAGAGAAGAGGATACTGACAGCAAGTTGGATGGATGGATTCAGTTACGGTGGGGATGAGTGCAATATTGGAAGACCTGAAATACCAGATTAGCATTAGCTCATCATAAAGAAAATCTATGTCGTTGGTAGAGGTCGAAAACAACTTGATGACACGCTATCTAAAACTTCCCTTTAGCCAGATTATAGCTTCTATATTGCCTAAAGGCACCACACATAGCTATTCTTCTAAGCACTTTTTAAATTTTGGGTTGTTTTTTTTAAAGTTCTGTCTGTACAGAAGCCAAAGAAAAATAGTGGAAAGATTAGAAGCAGAAGACACTACTGAGCCTTTCCCTATTAAAATGCTGCCCGTTTCTCCCTCAGTTACCACAAAACAATATTGACATAAAGTTTGTTGTTCTAATTGCCACTCCCTGTCCTACCTCTATTGCATTCATTCCAAGCCATTGCCAACTGGTATCATCTTGATGGGCTTGCCTACTTCTCTCTTTCTCCTTATTTGTATTTGTATTTTATTGGACTTAGATGCCACCCTCTCTCCCTAAGGACTCAGGGCAGCTTACAATAAAAAAGAACAATTACCTAAAAACATATTAAACAAAACTAAGCCCAATAAAAATGAAAAACCCATAATTTAAAATAGCTCCAACCCCCTACCCCTTCAGTCCAGGCCGGATTCCTGA
>AZIM01000886.1:22449-37195 GCA_000516915.1 Ophiophagus hannah
GAGAGAGAGAGAGAGAGAGAGAGAGGTTCCCGCCCCATCCCTGTTATCTACCGCCTTGATGTTTATTATGGGGGATGAGATGAATGAGGCTTCTTCTCACCCATGCTCCAGCCCATAAGATGAAAAGGGAAGGCGTTTGGAGATTTCCCGCTCCCTGCGAGTTCATTCACATCTCGCCCGGGGTAGGGAGGGTAGGAGATTTGGGGGTCCGAAGAGTCGAATTTGGAAGGCCAGTGGGGAGGTGCAGCTGAGCTCCCCTTTCTTTCTCGCCACTCCAGCTTGAGCCTTGCCAGGCATTAACAAGCAGGTGGGATGCCAGCACCAGGTCTCCCCCTCTTCCTTCTGAAAGAGGTGGGGTTTCCCCCCACCACCTCCACCACTGGCCAGCACACAGGACTCCTTGAAGGAAGTGAAAGCAGCCTTGGAAGAGGAGCGATGAGTAATTGGGGTCGCAGAAAGAGATAGTGATCGTGGTTATCCTGCTGTTTTGTGGGGAGAAGAGGAAGAGGAAGACTCCTCCTTTACCTTCCTTTGAATATGAACGACATTTAAATGGATCTGCATACACTTGCCTCAAAGAACTCGTGAGCACAACCTCTCCTCCCCACATTGTTGCCATCCCACACTGTTACACATTCCTGAAAATATGCATACAACCGCTTCTTGCACTGCTCTGGCCTTCCCTTTCCATACAGTTCTCTCCTGCCCTGTGCTACAAATCTTTCTCACTCTCATAAGCACTCATCATTTCTTACCCCAGAAAAATATTACCGTTCTTCAGAAAAATCTTCAGTTGAAATACTGGTGTCTTCTTCGGGCTTGGGGCAAATGAAATGCTAGTTCAAAGGAACTACAATATTTGAGATAATGTTAGAGATGAACATAATGCCTGAGAGGAATTAGCAGTTGCTTCAGCAGAGAATACAAACAGCCAGACCTTAAACCATCTATCTAAAATTGCATAGAAGATGTAACTGCCTAGAAGATATTTCTTTCTGAAATTACATGTTGCATTTGGTCAGCACCTCAGTGGTTGCCTCTGTAACTGTTTGTAATTATAACTGGGGTTTTTTTTTAATGGCTGTCTGCTTTAAACTATTTTATGGATCTGGATGTTGTCTTTATGAGAATGGCTTGTAGATATTAGATGCATTTCCAGATTGGTGTGCACTGGAGAGTGAAATGGTTTCCGGGCTGAAAAGATTGTGAAAGATAAATCATAGTGCTTGGTTTTACAGTATCTTTAACTTAAATTGATTACAATAGCCAGGTGGATCAGGTCAAAGAAAAGGGATTCTGTGATTCCAATTATTCCAATAGATTCAGTTATTTAGTCACTGGTTCTGTGGATAATAATAATAATAATAATAGCAGCAGCAGCAGCAGCAATGAGATGTTTGTGCTAGAAAATCTCTGAAAATTAACTTGTTCTCAGGATCTCAAGATCTTTTATATTTTCAAATGATCAAAGGATGATTAGAAGCTTTTCTAATCTTCTCCATATTCTATCTGGCAACTATAAAGCACCCGTAAAAATGTTCATACTCGAATCCTGACACAATCTTCATCTAAGAACTTTGCTGTTAAGAACTAGCCATGCTTGTTGTGTCAGTATGTTTCTTATTTGTGGTTTTAAATAACAGAAGTACAGAGATCTGAGTTTTAAAAAAGGCAGCCCATAACGTTATTTAGATTTACTAAGTAGAATTGAAATTTACCAAATGGCAAATTGACTTGATAGTAAACAGAGCAATCTTTACTATCATGTTTCTGCTCAACATAAGAGCCATCTTCCTAGGAGGACTTAATTTAATCTAGTTTCCTACCTCCAAGATTGACCAACCAGAGGAGCACATGAAAACAATAAACATCTTCTATCCAATGTCATGTTACAACCTTTCAATATAGTATATAACCTGGAAATGCTGGGAATTGCAATACTAGAGATAACATTTAGAAGGCATCGGATTTAGGAAATCTCATATTTTATTTATGTTTTTGTTATATTTTTATCTCACCTTTCTTCCAGGAGCTCAAGGTAATAAAAATAGCACCCTTTTGTCTTCCTCCTCCATCTGAAATAATAATACTGTGAGGTAGATTTGGCTGCTGAATTTTGCTGAGAGAATGACTGGTCCAAATTACTAGGTGAGCTTCTGTTTTTGAGATGAGACTCGATCATAGATCTCCAAGCTATTTATTATATTGCACTTTTCACTTGATTTTCCTGAAAAGAATTCAAAGGAATGTGAATGTATCTGCATATATGTATGTATATGTACGTATGTGTGTATACAATATATACCATACTGTATATTTCTTCTCAGAATAATCATATGAAATAGGTTTAGCCTAAGCAAAACTCTATCTTCTTGATGATTGAGTGATTTGAATTCAGATCTCCTTAGTTCTAATTTGACAATCCAACCACAATGCCACAGTTTTTAAAAGGAAGCCTGCTGTTGAACATGGAGATATATTTAATTTATATTCTGGGTTTTTTTTTAAAGTATGCAAGGTTGGGCCCAATTAGTACTTGGTTAGGAGAATACTAAAGTGTCAAATGGATTTAAACTGAGAAGTTGAAATAAAACCTTTGAAGAAATCAATCACAAAGTACTTCTATATTATTGTCAAGAAACCTATGGATAAACTTGATTTGAGAAGGGAGTACATCTGTACATGTTCCTGTTGTTCCTTCAGAAACTGTAAAGGATACATAGTATTTACCATCCAATTTTTTCTTATAATAATCTTGTAAGGTCAAGAGAGTGTGATTGGCTCAACATCATCTAGGGCAGAGGTCTCCAAACTTGGTAACTTTAAGACCTGTGGACTTCANNNNCCAGAATTCTCCAGCCAGCTGGAGAATTCTAGGAGTTGAAGTCCANGTTGCCAAGTTTGAGGACCCCTGATCTAGGGCCTCTGTGGCTAAATAGGAATGTGAAACTGGTCTTTCAACCATTGTTTGCTCTGCCTCATTGGCTCCACTTACAATTAGTAGTAAACCTATCCTCTATAAAACAGTCTACTTCTCTATTAAATATGTATTATTACATCTGGTGACCCTGAGTTATGAAAACTTTTATGTATGGCTTGAAGAAGTACTTTTCTTTCAATTGTCCTGAAAATATTGCTGGCCTATTTTACCATATATATCTGAGTTCTAGGGACGCAGTGGCTCAGTGGCTTAGACACTGAACTTGTCGATCAGAAAGGTTGGCAGTTCGGCAGTTCGAATCCCTAGCACCGTGTAACGGAGTGAGCTCCCATTACTTGTCCTAGCTTCTGCCAACCTANCCTTTGGTGTTTAGTCATGATGGCCACATGGCCATGGAGATTGTCAAAGTGAAAAAATCAACTTTGTTAATTAGAGGTGATAAATCGTGTTTTTCTTTGAAGCATACCTTGAGTAAATAAAACCCGGAGAAATAATCTGAGAAACATCTACAGACAAATCAAAGAGAATGCAGTGACAGAGATGTCTTCGGATAGCGCTAGCTCTTCGGCTTTGTAACGGAGATGAGCACCGCCCCCTAGATCCGGGAACGACTAGCACATATGTGCGAGGGGAACCTTTACTTTACCTTATCTGAGTTCTAATATTAACACTCAGTGGTCATTTTTAATTTTACTCTGTGTCTTTTTCATTGTCTTTATGTAGTAAACTGAAACTATATTCAATTTCAGAAGTTATTTTTGCAGCTGATCAACAATACAATACAAAAGAAGTAGGACTAAACTCTTTCTTCCCTTTACTCCATGCTGTGTTTTTCAAAATTAAAAATGGTAGTTTTAAACTTTTCTTGCATTTTTTCCATATCTGTGGTATTTAGCCATTCAAAATCTGTGTATTATTTAAGTGAAGAAATTATATCCTGCTAGTCTATTTTCCCATCATTTTCAAGTAGTTATTTCATTTTAGGTGCACCCCATCAGCTGTATTATCATTTCTCTCTGATTGTTCTAATCTTCTATCTCAATCCAACATTTTGGAACCACTAAGCATAGTCTGATCCTCATTGATCTATTTGGATGACCCTTTTTAGCCCATTATGGCAAAAATATTACATATTTCTAAAATCATTGGGGTTTTCCCAGGCATGGTAATATCTATTATGTTATTTATTAATGAAACAATTTTGACTATGAAGTTTTAGCATTCACACTGGAACATTATTAATATTGTGCATAAGTTGATACTGTCCATATATCTGCAGATTCTGTGTAGCAACACATTTCTCTTCTTATTTGTCTAATTCCATTATTTTCAAGCCATCTAAATAATCAGCCATCCTATGTTTTCAGATTTTGCTTAATTATTTTTATGCTGTCTACTTGAACAACTCTGGGTGTCTTACAACATGTATCTTGAGGCAGCACGTTCTATAAATATCTGCTGTGTGAGAAGTACATTTTGTTTGCACTTAATTTCCCTTCAATACATTTCATTAGATGATTTGTTTTCTTACAATATGAAGGGAAAGGGAATTTTCATATTATGAATTGTTTTATAAACCACATTCTTGTTCAATCATCTTGCTTTAAGTCTACAGGGAAAGTAGAAATTACATTTTCTTAGTAATAAATGTCATGGTCTGAATGTGAGGCTATATAGTTTTCCTTAACAAGAAGCACTCACATTTGAAATTTAACTTGACATTGTTTTAAACTTGTCCTTAATGTGACCATAAAGTTTGCATTAGTAGGATATACTCTAGCGCTTCCAAACCTTCTCCCAAATTAAGTGCTTATTGGGATGGCATTAAAAGGAAGGAGAATAAAATGAGTTTTTTCATTCTCTGTATATGGCTAATGGCCCAGTAATTTGTAACCTTTTTCTTTATACAATGACTAATTAAATTCTTCAAGACAATTTGGAAAAGTAAGGGTCTAAGCATCAGAATTCCCAAAGGTTGGTTTTAATCTTCCCATGCCCATATATTTAACCTTTGAAAGACAGAGCTGATCTATTATTATGAACTACTGCTAATATGCTACATTAGACTGTACCAAGATGGCATGTGCCCAAATATCCTGGCATCACATCACCCAGATCCCAGCTTACCATTCGCAATGCTGGCTGGAAACTCTGGAAGCTATAGTCCCAATTTTTTGGAGGCACCAGACTGAAGGAAAGTGTGTAATTCATGAATCTTGCCATTTATCTTGGTTGCCAAACTTTTTTGGATTGGAGGGCAAATCCAAAATTCCAAATTTGGGGATTTTAAGAGCAATGACAGGTATTCCTGCAAAATGGTTGCTATGGTGGGGATGTTCCCACTATGATCCAGGATGTTCACTATTATCCCAGTTAACCTTTGATATTTATTTTCTGGCCAAAGAGATAGTGCAGGGCCTACCATTTTATTTCCCAGAAATGTGTCAAGTCACATTCAGAAACATCTTGGGAAATGTATGTCACATTTAAGGCTTGCACTTTACTCTGGAACCTGCTAATTTTCTATCTATGTTTTAAATGAAAAGAAGATTTTTTTGTAAAAAAAAAAAAAGATGAGCCAAGAAGAAAGAGTAAGAGAGACTTTATTACACTGAAGATACAGATTCCAAATTCAGAGCTGAATAAATCCTCATAATTAACCTTATAGCTCGGCAATTCAATATGTGTTTGCTTTAAACTATGCTATGAAATTATAGAAAAACATGGGAATTCTTTAAAACCTCTGCAAAGATTTTTTTTAATAAGTATCATCACATGTGGATGGTAGCTTTCTGTATTCTCACTTGTAGATCTAAAGTTGCTGGTTACATTTGTTACAAAGTTCTTTGCAGTTGAAATTAAAGAAAAAGAAAGAAACTTGCAAGTTCTGCAATTAAAAGTTGCCATTAAAAATACAAATTAGAAAGCAGAAACTTACTCTCAAAACTAGTTAATTCAGAGAAGGAGCAATGCTCAGCCATTCCCATGATAGTCTTTGCCTGGCCCCAAATCACTCCCCTGGATACACTATTTGTCTCCTGGGTTCCTTGCATGTTCATAAAAAGAACAGTATCTAGAAATGCAAGAAACAATATCATAGTCAGATTTCCAAAACCAGGCAAGACAAACAGAACAAACCAGAGATGATAGATTTTGCTGGAATCATTAGGTGTCATTAGCTTAGTACAGGCTCTGTACAATTGTGAAGTCAGCTCATATATAATACTGAGTCTATAACCAGTGATGTCCATTTTATAGCAATGATGAAACACAGTTGACTAACGTGACAAATCAGGACATTTGAATTCTGAAAATAAAAAGACAAAGGTAAAAATGTTAAGATCATGGTATAATAATAAGCTTATATCTTTGCCCAAATCCTCAGGTTACTGTGTTCTTGCCTCATGATGCTTTGATTGGCATTGACTATTGCCTGTTCTTTTACAGTGAAAGTGTCTAAGACTAAAGTTATGGCATTTGGTATTTTCCTCTATTATGGTCCCTACTCTGAGTTGTTGTACAAAAAAAAAAGCTAAACTGCAGGGGTTCAGAGAGTAAAATAAAATAATAAAATAAAATAAAATAAAAATGCCAAATAACAGCAGAACCTTTCCTTTCCTGCCATTAAACACACTTAAAGGAGCCTTGGATGGTTTTGGAAGGGATAAAGAAGATTTTGGGTACTCAGTCATACTGTATTTGCTTTTCTTGCAAATGCATCTGTGACATACTATATTGCCAATATAGCAATCATAAAATTTTCAGTCTTTTCTTTACATTACTTTGTTACAGTGATGCTAATGTGTATTAGCTCAAGCCAATCTCCTACTACCCTGTTTCCCCCAAAATAAGACCCATCTGGAAAATAAGCCCTAGCATCATTTTTCAGAATCGTAATATAAGCTTGCAATGCAAGCCCTACCTCAAAAATAAGCTCCAGTTAAGATCGTCAGCCAGGAGGATGCATTTAGTACTGTATTTCCCAGAAAATATGACCTAACCAGAAAATAAGCCCTAATATGTCTTTTGGAGCAAAAATCAATATAAGACTCGGTTTTATTTTCAGGGAAAACACAGTATGTTCTTTTTCAAGCTTCTGCATGAATTTCTGAAAATGAGGTATTTCCCCTCTCTCTCTCTCTCTTCAATACACCCTATTTTTTTCTAATGCAAATCCAAAATAAGGAATATATACAGACAGCATATATATATAAATATACTGTCTGTATATATGTATGTACACACACATTTCAATATTGGTGCAATTCCAAAGTCATGCAGATGGATTAAGAAAAAAGGATTAAAATTCTGATTTAAGGAGATTTTAATATAGCAATATTAAGGCCAGAAAGCAATTATTTTTCCTAAGTTTTTGAGTTTGCCTTTCTTATCAGGAAGGCAAGGTGACAGCTAGAAATGAGAGACTGAACAGAGTAGTTCAGTGCTGGGAAAATTTTCTCAGGAAGCAGGTTAGTCTAATGAAGTCAGCTTAAATGTCTATTTCCCCCCCCCACACACAAAAATTATTATTGTACTCAGTTCAGAAGCTTCAATCAGCTAGAGTTCAAGTTTTATTTCAGTCATTTGAGCTAAATAAACATCTTATTACTTCAATGAGGAATTTGTGAAATATTTTTAAAACATTATAAAGAAGGAGAGAGGAATGACAGGAGGAGAAAATATAATATTTGTCATTTGTCACCCTAGTACTAAGGTTAGCCCTGTCCTCAGTGCAATATTTGAGATTAGAAACACCTGCTGCATGCAGATCTATTGGGACTATGTCTGTAAAGTAACGAGTTGATTACTCCAACTGGCAGGAGTCCTATCATTTACTGGAAAAGCCCTTATTGTCTACCTGTTGCACATATATAACATGGGGGTTCCTGCTATAAAAAGGGTCTTGTATTTACTGAAGATTTCTAATAGCTTTTTCCAAACCATTGTGAATCCTTGTGGGAATTAAAGGACCAAGGAAGATCCAAAGTGAGTTGTTTTTATAGCCAGTAAACACCGTAGGCAGGAGTTTGGGTTAGAAATTCCTATGGCCAAATGGTTTGAGAATTAATTAGCAGCAATTCTGCTTGTGCCTCTTATCAGTTTTAGGCAATAACACTTTTCTGAAGTGATCACAAATGAACCCCAATCATGTACCCCAAACACCATCAAGGAATGGTGTACCTGCAACTCATAGATATGGAAATGAAGAAACCTTTCCTACTGTAAAAAAACAAACAAACAAACCCCTGTATGTACATCAGCAATTTTGCTGATTGTGCAACTGGCAATCCCTACAAGTGCTTTGTCACAATCAATAGCAAGAAGAAAATACTGAGTGTGCATGATCTAGTCTATTGAAACAGCAGCAGCAGGGCAGGCTGCATGTAAGCAACAGCCTGTGGAGTGTGAGATAATGCTGCAGCTGGGATAACAATATTTCCTGGTCAATAATGAGCAGAAGTGTTCTCTAGTCATAAGTTATAGCAGGTCCTTCAGGATAAAGCCTCCTGCTCTGATGTTTGTTGGCCTTGGCTTCAGTGTTCCCCTAGTTGAGCTGTATGCATTCTTTTGTAATTACAGTACAGTATCAAGTAATCAGTGGAATACATGTTCAGCAAGGAGGAGAAATGTTTACTGTCTTATAGTAAACTTAGTAAAGTCAACATCTATATAACAGCAACACCGGAGAGGTTATGTGTTGTGCTGCTTGGGCCTGACATCTGAGCTTGGAGAGTTTATTTGCCCAATATAATTCAATGTTGGAAGTAATGGCAAAGCAACCTAGTTGTGATGGATATGTGAAATGATAAAACACATACCTAGGGACAATGATAATTTTGGGGTATGCGTGCATGCTCTTCTAACTAATTTAACTTCATGAAAGGAAAATAACAGTGCACAGTTTGATCATGAGTTTGACAGCAGAAAGTAGATCAGGGTTTCTTAGTAGGTTTTTGAATGATCTAGAATAAATTATGAGAAGAGAACAACAATAAGTAAACTCAATTTGTANATATTATTATATTTATTTCCTAGTCTTAATATTGTTTGTATGTAATATTAAATATCTGAGCACCTAAAACTGAATTGCTGTTTGAGAATTTTTGATGGCTGATTATTAGAGTTTGGTGTTAGGCTTTAAGATTTACAGAACATCAGGTAAAGACTTGTGCTGCTTATGTACGTTATTCTAATGCATAGAAGGGTCTTGCTGGAAGTAATGGGTTCGCCTTATTTGCATTTGCCTCTATCTCTGTGGCCACCCTTACATACTTGACTCTGTTGATGGAGCTTTATGTTCTATGGAAAATAAAGCAGATCCCACAAGCCTGAAGTCAGCCCATTCCTGTTTTACTGGATCAGACTAATTGCCTATTTGATCCACTGTACTATCTCCAATGCTGGGCAAGGGAAGCCGCTGGGAAACTTACAATCTGGGCATAGCGGAGACAGCTATCCCATCCTGTTATATTCAAGAGTTTGGCATCCTCTTTTGAAGAGCCTGAGCTTTGGCTGCTGTCAGATTGAACTAGAGAGTCTATGGGCCTAATCCAAACTGGCAGCTTTGATGGGAAAAGCAAGACTGAAAATGAAAAACAGACAGGAATAGAAAATATGATATATCAAATACATGGAAGTAATTTTAAAAAGTATACCAGGCTTCATTAATGGAGATAAGGCAGGAATACAGGGAGAGATAACAATGTTAAAAGGCAAATGTAATAAAATACTAATTACTTTTGTTTGGGCAGAACTCAGGTAAGTAAAATACTGTAGTCAAAGTATTTTTTTTCAGGTTAAATCTGTTGCAAAATTCTTGGGGTTGTGTTTTGGGACATACTTTGATTTTACAAGCTGATAATCATTTCTCTCTAAGCCAGTCTTCCCCAGTATGGTACCGCCAAATTTTGGGACAATTTCCAGCTTTCTGAAAAGTATGGCAGTTGTAAGATAACTCATGGTATTTGGAGCCACAAGACTGACTTGAATCATTTTACCCCAGCTATTCTACTAGTAATAGTACTATCATGTTCTATCTGGACTGCTAGCCATGCTTATTCATTATCTTTAGAGACTGTATTGTAAAGGTATTTCAAAGATAATATATTCAATAGTATGACCCTCTTAAGTGTTCCATTGTCAGACATTTTACTGAAATGAATGAAGCATATGGACTTTTATAGTTTTTCAACTATAGAAGATCAAATGTCTTCTGGAACAGTTCTTTAACAGCATAGCTCCAGTAGGCTTCTGCTATTTAAATTAAATGCAGCAAGAATCTGTTAATGAACACACAGTTGTTAGTGTTGACAGTCCTAATGTATCTAAGCAAACATTTAAAAAGCTTTAAATTCACCTGGGTTTTGGAATTATCCGGACATGTGTCTCAAAGTAATCTGCTTGGTTTTAATACAACTGAGAGCAGCTTTGGACATGAAGAGTTGAGAAGCAAGCTGTGTGTGTTGAAATGCTTTGCTGCACCTATAATCCTGTATCTCTGTGTCATCCAGAATTGACATCCTGCCACTCACCTTTTTCCTCCCCCTCCCAAGAGAAACAAACAAACTTTCAACATGGAACTTTCTTCTTCATCCACTCCCTTCCCCCACAAGGCAATTCTTTTAGAAAAATAAGACCAACACATTTCTTTCTGCAGCACTTCCCTTAAATCAATTTCACTGCTCTGGAGAGTTGCAATGATATATAGAATAATAAAGACTAGGACTTACTTCTTGAACATGTTTTCATGATGTGAAACAACTGCCACATAAAGGCCACTTAGAAAAGCATCTTAATGGCAGCTGCTCCAGGAGCAGACCATCCTGGAAGAGTAGTTTTTAGATGAATTGATCACCATATGGAAATAGTTTTATATAGCTTCCACAGCAGCCATTTCCTGTGAGTAGGGACTATAATGGGCAGCAAATTCAATATTGTTGGATATTCAGCCAAGCAGGTATGGAAAGATCAGAATTTGGAAATATATTGTGAGGAAAATAAATAAATCTTGGCCACCTGAGATAAGCATTTAATATAAACCTGTTTGCTCCAACTGCTATTCTGTCTGTGGTTGATAGAAATAATAGTCAACAAAGCTAATTTCCCATCTGGATTGAGAAAGTGAATGCACGCGTTAGAACAACTTTCCTTTAGAAGTAGGATTTATTGTCCTCCTGAATTACAAGCTGAGCTGTAAATTATTCAAGAATATTTGCAAGATAATGTAGCCAAAATAAACTTTTGGCTTGGAATAAACAACCCTGAAGCAGTGATCTCTGAACCCGGGGGATAGAACAAGCCCTGTATCTTCCTGCTGGCTCTCTACATCTCTAATTATACTTTTTTCTGAATTAGACTTCAAATGACTATGTCATCCAATGACACTTGGGGGGAACCTGGTCATTTGCAGCCCGATTGGGGAAGAGTCATTCCAAGGTCAAAGGTAGAATGATTGGGCAGAGCATCCTGCTGCTAATCCGGTAACTTGATTCCTCTTTTTTCCCTTGACTGCAGCTGATGGGAGGGAGTCTGGCTTCCTGAGGGAAGCAGAGGGCAGGACTTGGCACTATCTCAACCCAGAGGACTTTTTTTTTTTGTATCCAGACAGCTGATTCCATTTATTTTTAATGAGCTCCCTTAGACTGTGCTGTGAGAAGCAGAGTGCAGCACAAACAGCAGTTCCTCCCTAAGCTGGCGACAGGCAGGAAGGACAGCCCAGAGGCAACGCTGCTCAACTCTCCTGCCTGAAGGAGGTTTCCCTTTAATAGGCCCTATGACCTTCCCCCACAACGGGGACCCTCTTCAATGAAGCTTGAAGGTAAAATGCAGTCGAGCACAGAGGAGGACAGCCGGATTGAGGATCAGTGGGAGAAATGGTAGGCAATCATCTGGCTATTGGAGGGCCTGTGGGATGGGGGAAATTGAGATTTCATATTGCTGAGTGTGCAGCATTTAAAAGTAATTTGGCTTCCTTTCTATCCCAGTGCAGAGGTCTTTATTGGAATCCTATAAGCAAGTTTATTTGTCCTTGGCCCTTAGCCCATGTGCAAATTTGATCGCAAACTTTATATGTCATGTTAGAATCTAAAATGCTGCTGTCTGGATTGAGCAAGGAGACGGGATCATTGAAGATGCTATTAGTCCCCTTTTGGTCATGGATGGCTATGTTCCAGAAAGGATGCCTTATTTGCCAAATGAAAATAATTTTCTGTCAATATAGCTCTTCCTTGATGCTCAAAGATGAATTGCAAGATATGCATGAAAGGAACCTTGTGCTAGAGACGAGGCATAAATAGACAAACCTCATCAATTGCAGGGATGCAGTATCTCAGCAACCTCAAAAAGATCCCTTAAGTATTTTTTTTTTATGATGCTGAGTGCAGCTCCTAAGCACCTCAGATGTAAACATATGATCTGTACTTTGTTCTGTTACAAGGGAGAATGTGGGGTAACCCTATATTTGAAAGATTTACCATAATTAATATTACTGCTAGGGTTTGAAAGGCTGTTTTGATGGGGTTTTAAAAACTCGGTTTTCCCATTTTATAACGTTGTAAAATCATGACTATTAACAGAAGAAATCTCTTGTATCTTGTGCCTTCTCTGATGTAGAAGATGAAATTTATGTTTGAGGATTATTGCATATATTCTCCATTGTTCCCCAGCATTTCTTATCTTTCTCTTTACCTGTTTAGGTATGTTCCCCTTGAGATGAATAAGTTACTTGTGATACCCTCCTCTTTTGGGTTATCTAAAGAGACATTGTTTTATTACATCTTCACTAATATTTGCATACACATTACTCATGGTGTAAGGAATTTGTTGGTGAAGAGTATCTTTCTCCCATCAAGTAAAAAAAGTGCTGAGGACAGGTTTTAGCTGGAGCCTACTGTGAAAGCTGCTCAGGGCATTAGTTCTGTTTCATTGAATGTGTTTCTGTATCTAAAAAACTGCCCATGTTTCCCAGTGTTTCTATGGTTCTACGTATTGATTTAGCAAGAGTGTTAAAGGACTTTAAAAGGCATTTAACCTGAGGAAAAAACCTGATGAGATATGGTTATAGTCTATGAATGGATGACCAGTGTACCCTTTTTTAATCTCCATTGAGGAGCAGACACAATTGGATATGGCACTTCTAGTTCTCAATTTTGTATTTCACCATTAGAATGGAGGCAGTTTTTAACTCAGGAAGGAGAAGGAAGAAGGTATACAAAAAGTAAAAAGATCTTTTTTAAAAAAAAATGTTGGTAGTTCCCTAGTACCTGGCAGTAACAGAAGTCAAATATAAACTTAAGTGGGACTCTCTTTCTTGCAATGCATTTCTGCTTTCTTCCCTGCTTGTGTTTGTCTTCCCTGATACCACACCTTAGCAAGGAAAGCAATTGTTCTGCAATGTTACACTTCCTATTCTCTTTTTAACTCAATAGCCCTTTTTGTAACTGCATATGAAGTGCTAGTTGTTTCTGTACTTAGTAAAAACTTGTTTGGGACAGGAACTCAGTTTGTTAACTCTGATATCCATATGTGCCAAGTAGATCTCACCAGAAGTGATAGACTAGATCAGAGGTCTCCAAACTTGGCAACTTACTGCCTGGAGAATTCTGGGATTTGAAGTCCACAAGTCTTAAAGTTGCCAAGTTTGGACTAGATACTATTTTTCAAGATGCTGTTTGAAATAAGTGATATTTCTTAATCAAAAAGTACAGAGGACATTTGAACACAACGACATCTTGTTCTGTTAGCTAATCTAAAAGCCACAGTGAAGAAAGAAGAATTAGAGGGAAACTTTTTATTGATTCATAGAATTATTCTAAGTGTCCTGACTCTATAATGCGGTCAGAGAAAGAAGCTCTCTTGGTTTTTCTTTCCAGATTTGCTGTTAGAACCCCACCAATCTATTGTTTGTCTCCTAAATCCCTATGCAGGCATATTCAATCTTATTTGATTTAGATTATTTGCAATGCAACTCCCATCATCCCCTGTCAAAATAGCAAATGATTTTCATTCATTTATTATTTTGACAAGCATTTAATAGGCACAGGAATTATTAAACTGTACACATTTCAGACCTGCATCTTGGGCTGATTAGGGATAACTAGAGTATTTCCCTATACCGTTTGAATCAGAATATGANCTGTTTTGTTTTTGCTGTAGGTTTGAATTTCACGGACTACTTGGGAGTAAATTTATGCAATGAGAAAATTTGCATTTCAAGCTTTTATTGATTTTGCACTGACTCAAACTAATACAAGCCATGACAATATCAAAATGACAATGTTATCACGCCTCATTGTGCAGATGACACCATTATGTAATTTCATGTAACATTATAATGTCTGATTTATTTATTTTTTCCATCTTAACTATTTTTATAAATAATTCAAGGTGGCAAACACAGCACTCCTTTTTCCTCCTATTTTCCCCACATCCTCCTATTTTCCCCACAAGACTCCTATTTTCCCCACAAGAACAACCCTATAAGATGAGTAACAACCCTATAAGATGAGTTGGGCTGAGAGAGAGAGTGACTGGCCCAAAGTCAGCCAGCCAGCTTTTATACTAAAGGCAGGACTAGAGAGTCTCCTGGCTTCTAGTCTGGTAACTTTAACCACTGGACCAAATTGGTTGTGATGACCCAGAGTGTAGCACAAGCGTAACAAAATCCAAAACTTAAATAAATGTCCTTTAACGCCTCCAACTTGGCCCCACTGTTCAATAATACTCAGTTGGAGGTAAAACGTACTCAAAAATAGTCTTCAGAAAAAAGCAATACAGGCCGAACTTAATGAGCAGATAGAGGTGAAA
>AZIM01000886.1:106244-116371 GCA_000516915.1 Ophiophagus hannah
AAATTTTATATGTAACTATGGTCATATTTGTATGTATATATGGAACCTGTAATCATGCTGTTCACCAAAAGAGATGTCAAAATGTTAAAAACTGAATAAAATTTGTTTTTTTAAAAAAAGAAGTGCAATCAGTGCTGTACTGAGGCTGAAACCCAACTGAAAAGGGTCACTGAAGTTTTCTGTCCACATATTTCCTTCCTTCCTTCCTTTCATCCATCCAACCAACCATCCATAGCTACATTTCCTAAAGAATAAAAAGGCTACTTTATTTCTGATTTATTTTTGTCTTATAATGGCACCCTGTTCTCTATTTCTTCACCCAACAGACTGTTGGGATAAGAAATGGCTGCTTTTGCAAGAAATCAGGGTAAAGAACTGTCTGTTAAATTTAACCACACCTTCTATATTTCCCAGCCAGCTGGGAACAATGGGATTTTCAGTACCCAATTTCAAGAGGATACCATTTATGGAAGACTGCAATTTCACTTATTTAATAAACATCCATCCTGGATTTATCAGCAAGTATATTCTCAAGGAGCATTTTTTCTTTGATGGCAACTTAGAAAGTTAAGCCTATGTGAGTTTAAAATATTATTTGGCAATAGATTAAAGTAGTAGGATCTGGCTTGATTTGCTTTTGGTTTTCAACTAACTGGGAAATAACTCAGTGGGGCCTGCAGTACAGAACAGGGAAACAAAGAAGAGGTGTCTTATTAGTAGCCTGATGTTTTTTATGAAGATTGTTTATAGAAGCATCAAAAATGAGGATGGTCAAATTGCTATGCATATCCCTGAAGTATATCTCATACTTCTGTTGGCCATGTGCCCCACAAGTACTGGTTACAGAAGCTTTCAATCATTTCAGAAATTGTGTAATCAATGGTAATGCACAAGAGCTGACATTTCCAAGCCCAAGATGACTGCAGTTACAGGTGAAGGTTCTTTCCATTAATGCAACTTGTTTTGTTGTCAGCAACTCTGTAACACAACTGCAATTTATCTTGCTGAATAGGACTGCCGTGGGCAATTTACTAGAAAGCTGGGCCTGAGGGCTACATTCTTTTTGTTAATATCTGTGGGGTTGCAGCTAATGTGATAGTAAACATCTACCCTTGTCTGTTTATAATGGGCTGATTCTGATAATTCAGAAAAAAAAGATTTATGTGAAATACAGTATTAAAGCTTTACCTTGGAGAGACTGTAGAAGTAGATACTACTACCATGGTGAATTCTTCCTCCCAACCTCTTATTTGTGGGGGTGTAGGATTGGCTCATAATGATGAATTAGCGACTGCTGCAGGGTGTATGGGCTTAATCTTACTAACACATGACATTAGACATGGAGAAACCTAAAGGTCTGTTTCAAAGAACTGACAACTAAAAAGAAAGGTCAAACATACCTTTCCCATCCAAATGCCAGTCATGCTAGTAGTTTAAAGTAAAAACAGCCTAAATGGATGATGAAAGAAAAGCTTGTATTTGTACTCTTCTCACTCCCACCCCTGCCATCCACTGGCCATGCATGGATCCCTTAGATTCCCTGATTCTCCCCCATCCCTGAGTGATTTCTGGCACTGCTTCACCAGTAATCAACCAAACTGGGCCCCAAAATGCGCTCGGGGATCCCAAAATGGAGGATATTGTTCAGGTCGATCTCCTAGTTCTCTTGTTAGGCTACAAGCACTTAATTAACAACCATTCATTCAATGACAGTTCAAAGTTACAGCCGTGCTAAACGGTTGCTGCACCTGGTTCCCACAGATCAAAATCTGGCCACCTGGGGGGACTTCAACTCCCATTCGCCTATCTCCCCACCTTCCATCTCTGCCCTTTTGGTTGCTCTGCACTCCATTGCCTCTGCAGGGACCTTCCATACCTCCCCCCGATTCCTTAACTGCTTAACTTATATTCTTGACCCAAACAAGAAGCAGTAGAGATTAGTTTCCTTCTGTTCCTTTTAAGATCCAAAATGACAAATTATTCTGAAAAAGCATGTGAATTAGTAGATAAGTTTTGCTGTTCTGGCAGTTTTCAGGCAAATGGAGCAATTATTTGGCATTCCATAAGCCAATAGCTATCAATTTCAATTTGACAGATTGCGTGTCATCTTTTTAATTCCTGCAGGTAAACTGAGATGGGATCCTTAAGTCAGTTGCGAGGTTTAATCCATATACCAGCCATACTACAGTATAAATGATTCAGAAGATTTGTGAAACCAAGAATTTCACTGTAAATTTTGCATGGTGGTTCTGCAGGTTTTTGGAAATTATTGAATGGCATAATGATAGCTGGAATAATTGTTGAGTTTATTAACAAAAACATTGATAAACTTTCTTAAACATTGGCAACATTGGGGAAGAGGAGCCTCTAACTCCAACCCTCTTATATGTGTGCTTACTTGCCTAGCTATTGTAAAGGGCACAAAAGCCTTTCAGCTGCAAATTCCAGTAGCCAGATGTTATCTGTTGTTGACTTCTTGGTTGCCTCCCTTGGGATAAAAAAATTAGGAGCTCAGTTCTGATCTGGGGAGGATTTGATATTTCCCAGATTTTTGAATCGGAAATTCTGGTTCTGCAGTTTTTCATTCTACTGTGAGTGAATAATGCCTTCTCTCTGAGCCCTTCTTTTAAAATTGTGGTTGCCTGTTTTCCTTAGGTGCCTCTTTACCTCTCATTAGTGCAGGATCTGGCATGTTTGCTGCAGGCATCCTGTTCCCCCCTCCCTTCTTCTTTCTTTCTGTGAGCCTTGATGGGATTTGTCAAGACCTTTCCTTTTTTTCCCCTGTCTATTGAACTTTGAAACAAAAGGAATGGCAGGAAGAAAAGCGCCTAAGAGGAAGATTGATCCAGGAGAGAGAAAGTTTGTTGAAGACATTTTGATCCCTTTATTATTTCAGAATTGAAGGAAAAAGAGAGAGGTTAAAATCAGGGGCAATATCTTCTTTAGATGCTGGGTTCCTTTAGTGACATGGTTTTAGCTTAGGTTGTAATGTTCTAGTAAGTCTCTGAAAATTGCTGGCCTTCAAACCGAATTACTATCTTGAGGCACAAGATTATCCCGTTTATTCAGTTAGAATTGTTATTGACTGGAGCAAGAAATGCAGAATACAATTATTGTTGTTTATCCCCTGACAGTAAACACACTAAAGCCCAAGGTTCCCTAATGTATTTTGAATTGCCACTAATTTTAGTATTTCATTAGAGTATGATCTGAGGTTGCTGTATTATTCTCCTGCTGCCAGCACTAGAAATATCTTTCTCTCTTATCAGCAAATAACAGTTAAGTGCAGAATTCTGTTGATTTTTTGTTCATTGTATGAAATACTCACCAACAAGATCACCGGAAAAATCATAATTAGATAAGGGATTGAGCAGTTGCTTTCTGTGCCACAGCCTTTCAATCTGGAAGTCTCACCTGGAGTGCCCCAAAAATGCCAAAGGATTGCCAGAATACAGCATGGTGGTTCAGCTTTTGCTTATACCAGAAACCTCTGCAGAGGGGAATTCATGCTGATCTCAATGAGATTCAAGGAAAACATCCTCCTCCTCATTATATTTTGCGTGGGAGAGGGAATCATTAAAAAGTGTGATATTGAAGCAGCCGTACAAAGGAAGTACTCCACTAGGAAGTATGGTGAAATATATATAAAGATATAGTTAAAAACATGATCTTTTCTCCAATATGTTTCAACGCCTCATTTATAGACATAAACTTTCTTAATCATATATTGCAATTTTTTGTCTGTTTGACCCCTGGGGCTCACAACGATTTTGTATGTGTGTTTCTACATGCATGTGTGGTTGGGAGGGTGAACTATGAGGATAGTGCCATGTTTTAGATATGAGGAACCTAATTCCATAAAAGACTGTTTTTTAATTTTCAAATTTGTTGTAAACATACATACATACCGTACATTCATACATGCATATCTGCATACAGTACATACATAGAGGGGTACAAGGAGAGAGGGAGAGACTTACAAATGATATATCTGAAACATCTGATATTCTTGGAGAACAAGTTGGGCAGTGCAAATTGTTTCAGTTACCTATCTTCATAGAGATTTCTCTATTTTTAGTGTGTTGCTTCTCTTTAGACCAAAGAGGAGTCTTGTGAATTGCTAGGATACTACAGGACCAGAAATAACTCTTCCCAGTGAGGATCTGTGATGTGTGGGTGGCATTCGCTACATGGTGTATTTGTGCCATTACACATTGGAAAGAAACACCAACTGTGCCTGCTATCTGTCTTTGCCCGGGTATCAGGTTATCAGCACAATCTCTTCACAGCTTGGAACACTGCATTCCAAGGTGACATCTCTGTATTATTTCTTAAGGAGCGAACAGCCCCAGGTTTGGGCTATTTAAACAATTGTCCTGGTGCCTTTCAGATCACTTCCCCCAAACAAAATTCCCGCCCTTAGCAGCATTTTGGAATGTCGCTGCTGTATGTTTGTGTAATTGGAGCCCAGGATCCTTTTTTTTTTCTTTTTTTAAGTGAGCTATTTAAGGTCATCTTCCTGAAGAGTATAAGGTTTGTTTGTTTTTCCCTGAAGGCAGAAAGAATGATTGAGGGGTAAAGGAACTGGATATAGTGGAAGACACAAACTTATATATGTGCAGAAGAGATCCTGAAAGAGAGTGACATCAACAGACCCTCAAGCAATGTTGGATAGCTTTACAAAAGCCCTGGTCTCCCTCTTTGCCAGTTTACCCATTAACCCAGAATAATGGGGAAAGCCATGCCTGCCAAGTGTGCCCATGCAGAACAATGACTTGCATAGAGGCCTGACTAAAACCTGTCATCTTCATGGGAACAGTGTAGGCATGATGCAGAGGAATTCTATGTCTTGAGCAGAGCTAAAAGTTAGATGGTACAGCTACATACCTCTCCTTTTATTTGATTATTTATGTAGAACCCCTATTGCAAATGAAGGTAAATTTATGTCTCACGTAATGACTTACAGTGATTTGCTTAACAACTGCAGTGGAAATGGCATCCTTCACGATCATGTGGCATTACATTTTACAACTGTGGCTTTTAGTGACAGAGTTGCCAGTCCTGATTGTTGGTTAGTAAATGAGGACTACCTGTAGAGATTATTTATTTAGGCTTTATGGATTTTATGTCTGAGTTTATGTTACATGTTCTCATCAAATTTATGTGTATCTATGCCTCTCTCCCATTGAGAACTTTTAGTTTGCATTTAAAATATAATTTGCATGAGGTGGCTGGGTCCTCGGAGTGGAAATGAAGGAGGTCTCAGGACCTGGCCACCAAAAAAAGGGAGCCATTGCTGTGTTCAGTCTGGGTGAGAATAAAGGAACTGCCAAGTCATTGCACAGGGGGCTAATGCCACTCTGGATTTTTGTCCTGCATTATCATCTCTCTGAATAACTGCTTTTTTACTTAAAGAAAAGTAGAACAGCTAAATGCTGTATTCTCCATGGGTTTTATTAGTTAATCTAGACACCAAGACACTTTCTGATTATGTCCATGTAATTTTTGGCAATGATAAGGAAATGCTCTGCCTCTCTATTCCTCCCTCCCCCTCTCTCCCTCCCTCTTCATGTTTTTTTCACTTTTCTTATTTAACATACAGTTCTGAGATTTCCTCTTGGTCTCTCATGTGAAACAATGTTTTAGGCAAATAAAAATTCCCTTAGGCTCAAATATAGAAAAAAAGAAATAATTAGCAAAGAAAGTTGGACTAATGCATAATGTCCTTCCATTGTTTTTATGACATAGGCATCAACCGTAAAAATAATTATGTCCTATAACTAACAATGGATTTAGTTTCATTTGGGATCGTGCAATGACATAAATTGAGCCCTGTCATTTGCATCATAAGTAACTTGATGAATTTTAGCTCCACATTCACAGACAAAACATAAGTGTGGTTCTTTCTCTGCAGAGAGGATGAAGAGGTCATTGTAGCAAGAAAAGATCTAGCTTTCTTATTCTAGTACCATCCAAACATGGTGAACTACAATTCCCATGACTTGGTCTGAAACCTCTGCGGATCACTAAGTTGAGGAAGGTTTCCATAGATGATCCCATATCATATGGCCGAAGACTTGAAAGTAAGAATCTTGTTATATCATTATCATTTAAACTCTCCTGTAAAGGAAATCCAGAGCTAAAATATCTCTAAACAACAGCTATTCATGTGCTACCGGAAGACTTCTAGTTCCTCAATGAAAATACATTTTATGTTAAGGCAACAGAGGACAACTGCTTGGTGTTATCTAATTTGACAAATAAAAAGTAAAGTCTCCCTAAAGACTCCCTAAGTATTCTGGCATTGTCCTCCTCTGGATTTTTTAAAAACTTCCCTGTCTATTTCCAGATGGTTCCCCGCCCCCCCCNNNGCCCCCCCCCCCCAAAATCTGGTATTAACCACATACGAGCCTGCTTTGATTCCAAGATCAGTTGAGGTTGGTTAGGTGCTGTTGGTTGTTGAGTATTACTGGCTTAATTTGACAAAGAATTGGGGTTAATCAAAATGTTTTAAAGAAGTGAATACTTCAAACAGTACTGTTCTGGGTATGTGAACAGAGCAGAATGCAACATAATAGATAAGGACAAACAGAAGATACAATTTTAAAAAAGTGACAGAAAGTTATGTATTTTCTTTGGCCAGCTATTGTCAGAAGAATCTATAAAGTACACGATATAAGAAGACATTAGCTTTAGGGAGGCAAGATAGAATGAACTGATTCACATCCTTCTCATGGTAAACTGGTTAACAAAGAATACCCTTAGTAGGAAACCTCCAATCAAATTGCTACCAATATTTGTCCAGAGCAAGCAAGGAAATGCTGAGGAACATTGCTCAAAGCCTGGAAAGATGAAGGGAAAGATTAAGTCTTCTTGTAAGGAAGGAGAAGGATTTTTTTTCTTATGTCCAATTGTCCAAATTAAAAATACAGGATTGAGGAAACATAGGCCTCCTTTATCTGGGCTGTTCACTTTCTACCTCCAGGTCTAGATCATACAGTTTTCTGTTTTATCTGAAGCATCAGGAAATGAAAAGTCCTGAAGAAAAAAAGATAGTATAAATAGTCCTTACTTAGCAACTGCCTCATGACCGCAGTTACAACGATGAAAAAGTAACTGGCCTTCACAGATCTGTAAAGCAAAGAAAAGCTGAAGTAAGATCATAAGCACCCACCTCTGATTTATTTATTTATTTAGCGTATAAAGTACATGGTTAACAGTAGTAAAAATATATACGGTGTGATAGAAATATATAGTCAATTTTGTAAGGTATGAGGAAATCAAGTTCTATGTAAGTTATAGATTACATTTTAAAATATGTGGGTTCATGCAAATGGAATAAATGTTCTATATATTAATATCTGGGACGTATTTGTTAGTTGGGAGAAAATCTGTTTTTCCTCCTGTATAAGCTCTCCAGTGGCAAATAGTCACTATATGAGGAGCACCATAGTCACATTCAGGGAGGGATACTCTGCCCCATTTAAACAGAAACAGATAACATGCAAGGCGCTAATCCTAATTCAGGGTTTTCCATCACTGGCGGACAGCATCGTAATCCACTAATTTTTGGGATGGTGGGGATGTCAGACATATTTTTTCTGGAATATGGACATAAAAATATTCCAGTGTGATATTATAGAATTGTATGCAGAATAGAGCTGAATGTCTTCAATATAGAATAAAACTGATAATGAAAGAAAAAGTTCTGTTGTGTGATGTTATTTGTCTTTTTAGTCCTCTATCTGCACTCCCTGCCCCCATAGAAGATCTAAATAATAGGTAGGTGGGGAATTGGCTTGTAATGATACTCTGTTTTTGGTAGCTGGAATATTTCAAAAGGGTTGGGCCAGTTGTTTGGAACAAATGGGGAGATGCTTTCCATCCTTTCTTCTATGAACAAACCTTAGTTCTGCTGCCTGTTGTATTTTACCATTGGTATGACAGCATTGTTTATTGCACAGCAGTTGGGCTTGCAGCTTCTCCGGCTTCCTGTTGCTTTTTATCTGCCAAAGATGATCCCAAGCCTCTGTTTCTTTCTAAAGTAGAATTTTATCTCCTTAATATTAATAAATGCAAGAATAAAAAAATGAAAATGAGCAATAATAGTCAAGCAATACCAAATATCATAAAACAAGAGTACAAAGAAATTGTGCCTTCTTGATCAATAACTGACAAACCACAAAAAGTTTGGAGGAATAGACTAGACGGTTAAGGGACATAAAAGGTTGGCCTTGGTCAGGAGTTTCAGGTGAGAAGAGAAATGACTAGCTGACAAGATAGCATTTCAAATTAAAACAAAAAGGGACACTGAAGAGCTATGATTTTTCAGATTGAGGAAATTGGTATTACAGTGTGACTCTAAACCTCTTAGAGAGGGCTGTAAAGAAAGCACTGTAAAATGGTATATAAGTGCTATTGCTATATCGACAACATAAATTAATGTAACATCAAGTTGGTAAAAACTCCCCCTCTCCTTCCCTCTCCCTTCCTGTGGTTTTAGCTGACAGTGATTAAGAAACTAATGGGGACTGTAGTAGATTTCTTAATGAAATCATTGGTCAAATATAAGATGGCTATCTGGAAAAAGTAAATTGCACGTATTGTGGTACTTAGGAATAGAAAGATGTCAACATTTCAGTGTTTTCATGTACTTCAAATGCTGTTACTCAAAACTTTGCTAGATTAAATGCAAATTATGCTTGAACAAAGTAGAACCATCCCTCAGGTGGAAAAGTTGTGAGCTCAAGATGTGGTCAATATGTGGGGACATGATAGAGGAGAATAACATTATGCAGAAGTGAAAACATGAGTCAGGCCTCTCTTGCTCAGTTAAGTGTGTATGTGTATGCATTTTTAACTTTAAGTGAAATTTTACTTTTGGCAACTATAAAGACAGTTGTATGGTTTGCTACAAATGGAATTTGCTTGTTACAAAACTGAGTTGAGGAAGATTCCAGATAGATAAAACAATGCATAGTTCACATTCACATTCAGTTTTGGAAGATGTTATGACCAGTAATCCAAGGCAATTTTAAAAGTGGGATTGAATACATCCATGGAGAACAATATCACAAGCCATGAACTATGAACTCCAGAAGCAGTAGGACACTGGATAGCAACTATTGAGAAGCCAGTGTGAAATTCTTATTACAGTACTGGTGGGAATCCATCAGTGGACTACTAAAGATCCTTCGAGAGAGCCCTCTGATACTGCAAGGCTAATACAGTTTTCAACTCCTTTCAGGTTCCCACATTTAATCGAAAACACGGTTCACCCAAAGCTTCGTTTGGGCTTTCTTAAAATAGATACCCTGCTCCAGAAAAAGACTTTCTTAAAGCAATAACTGTAGAAAAGACTGGCACAGTTTTGCTGGGAAGCCACCCCACCCTTTATAGCCATTAGAGAAGGAAGTGCAAGAGGGAATTAGCTGTCATTCCCAAAGGATCTCTCCTAATTTTGCAGTGGGGAAAATGTGGCTCCAGGCAGATTTTCTGCCTACCAAATGCGTGCACATGCACAAGCCCAGATGTGCCTGGCGGGGATGGAAGAATAAAGCAGGCTGGTCTGCACTTGCCCAAGCAGGAAAGGTGCTCACATTGACTTGCTTCTCTAGCACACTTCCAAAACATTGCCTGTGTCTTTGGGAATCCCTGGGAGTCTCTCTCTTCAGGGGCCTTGAGGAGGGCCGCAGCTGCAGGTACAAGCAGCCTCTGCATAATTGGCATTCCAGCAGGCTGCTAGGCCTCTTGCTAAGTCCTCTTTCAACCTAGCCCCTCCTGATTAAGGGGGCATTTCTGCCTCTTGCTTTCCTCCCTTTCTCCAGACTTTAATCTCAATCTCACAGAACTCCATGGGGTTTACAAATTAATAAACATGCAGGGAATTGTATCCATTTTTACAATCGTGCCCTGGAGGGAAAAGTACACATGCATTCCAAAGTGGTGAGAAGAAACTGATAGTCCGGAGCACTTGCCCATGAAGCTTTCAAAAGCCCTCCGGTGGAAGGAGCTGCGGGGTGGAAAGCTACATGGGGTGGGCTCCCGGGTTTAGGAGGAGCCGCGTTAGGACCCCAAGGAAGGCTAAACCAAATTAATTAATGGTTACAGGAACTGGGCTTGGCTAG
>AZIM01000886.1:133665-155121 GCA_000516915.1 Ophiophagus hannah
AACAAAGATATCAAAGTATAAGCACAGCATAAATACAACAGAGAACCTTAGATAGCAACAGAATGTCAGAGCAAGCTATGATCTCTAGCTCCCTCTTATGGTAATTTGCAATATAATCAACCAATTGGAATATAGTATAAATCAATACAGTGATTTTGTCTTAAAGCTACAAACATACATTGTTGGTTTATATATTGCCAACCCAACTACTTTGTGTACAGATTCCTAACATAGCTGCTACAAGTTGTTCAACAATTTCTTGAGATCAACAATGTTGCCTTTTGGGGGTCTAAAATTCAGACTATTCTTCCCTAATCTGATGCTGTCTAGATAGATTGGTGTTCTGTTCAGGATTCCCAACTGGCCAATCTGGTTTATATTATTTGGTGATCGGCTCAGGAGAGTACTTTAAAATCTACAGATAGTCCTCGACTTTATAATCACAAGTGGGACCATAATTTCCTTCCTTAAATGATGTCATTAAGCTCAATATCACTTGGCCACATTGTTTAGCAACAGCAGTCCCAGCACTTCTGATTGCCATCATAATTCCAGATGCATGGGTCATTAAGCAGGAAGAGGAGAGATCCCAGGCAAGGAGCAGGGTGGGGTGGGGTGGGGTGTGCCACAGTGGTGAGGCCCTGGAAGGCCTAATGCAGGTGCATATGATTTTGCAGTCTGACACGAGCTCAGAGTAGCCAAGAAGGGTTGTTTGAGGATATAGGAAAGCTGGAGAAAGAATAAACTGGCTCAGGGGTTTATTTGTGTGCTGCCACCCTGGGGCTGCATGAAACTCTTGAATCATAGTGCAGTGTGAAATCTACATGCCCCAGGAAGCATCAACAGCACAGTGCAAACGTGCTGCCCAGCAATACGGCACATCACACCTCAGCCCACACACCCTCACTGCCCTAAGCTCCAAGACCCCTCTCACCACCCCAGCTGACTTTTGCCATCTTCGTGCTTCTTTTGCTGCTGAGGTGTGCCCATCCTGGCATTTTGCAAGCCAGATCCTGGTTACTTGAGGTCACCTTCCCCAGGTCTTGTGAGTACAGGTGCGGTTTTTGGAAAACAGCAGGTGCCCCATTCTTGCAATGCTTCAGAAGACCTCATAAAGTTCCCGAAGGCTGTCTGAAGCATCACAAGGATGGGGCGCATAATATGGAAAACCACGCAAGTGGCTTTGGGAAGAAAGCCTGATATAGTCAACAGCTGTTATCCCACAGAGTATCATCAGCAGGAGGAGGAATATGGCATAGGGCAACTGGGTGTGGCAGGGCAGTGGAGGCAGCTGGAGTTTGTGCTGTGGGTGGCTGACCATGGTATGAGGATGGAGGTGGTATTTCTCAGTAGCAGCACTAGAGCCACATACAAGCCTGGGGATCATGGCAGTTTACTCACTGCTGAAGGCCTCAGACCTTTAACTTCAGCCCTACCCCTGCCCAGGTGCTGAGGAGTGCCATAGTGCAGGCCAGACAAAAGGACATAAATGGGGGGAGGGCAGGAGTTTAAGTGCCCCTGTGGTTGTAAGTGTGACCTGCCAAGCACCCACATTTCGATCACTTAACTGCAGGAGGTATGTAGCAGCTGTAACCTTATGGGCCAGTCATAACTCACCTTTTAAAGTGCTGTCGTAATTTTGAACAGTCGCTGAACGAAATAGTCATAAATTGAGAACTACTTCTATATCCTAGCAGGTTTATGGGAATGTGACATAATATGGATTTGTTTTCTAATCCATCCAGCTGTGCTGTTTTTCAGATCATTAAAAAAACAGGAATAGGAGAATCAATTATTGGGGCCTAGTGTAGTGAGAATGGGGGAAGTCTTCTTCCACTGGACCTGATTCAGTGGTGGTATTCAGCTGGTTCACACCGGTTCACACGAACCGGTAGCAAAGATTTGGCATGGGTCGCTGAACCGGTAGTAACTTCTGGCTGGCCACGCCCCCAACCCGGTTGCCCGGTCACCGCTCGCTTGCTTGCCCTGCCTGCCCAATGTGTCCGCCCGATGCTCCCCTGCCCAGTCACTCCTTAAGGTATTTCTCTTTTTTTACCTCCTGACAATCAGCTGTTCTTACGAACAGCTGTGCNAATGGAGGGAGGCGGCGCAGCCACCCGCTCCAGTTTTTGCCTCTCTGGGCCCCAGAGAAGCTTCCTGGGAGCAAAAACGCCCCCCCTAGAGGCTCCTCTGAGGCCAGGAAGGCGCCAAAACGGAGTGTGGAGGGATTCTGTTTGCCCCTCCTATGCTCTGTTTTTTTCCTTCCTGAGCCCCAGGGGAGCTTCTGGGAGAAAAAATGCCCTCCCAGAGGCTCCCCTGAGGCCAGGAAGGCCCAAAAATGGGGTGGGGGTGGTGCTGCCAAAAAAAAAGCCATGCCCACTCAATCACATGGCCACACCCACTTAGCTACGCCTACCTAGCCACACCCACAGAACTGGTAGTNAAAAAATTTTGAATCCCACCACTGATCTGATTGGTGTCATCTTTAATCCAGATAAACAGGTGATTGGACTAGTGGAAAACCAAAGTGATTGGTACCTGGGGAATCTCTGGAAGAACCATAAACCATGGCCAGCATTGGATCGTGGCTTCAATACAGGTACACTCTACAGCAGATATATGTCTATTCAGCTGGGACAATTATTATATTAACTATTATTATTTTAAGTTGATATGTTTACCGTATCAACTATGACTAAGCAGTGATGTAGGTGAGCAGGCAAAGCTTAATTTGTTTTGTACTATTACATTTCAAAAAGGAATGCAAGCCAGTCCTTGGGGATAGATGCATAGACACCCCAGAAGTGAGCTTTGTACCACTTCTTTAAGTAGTCCTCATTTAACAACTGCAGTTGGGACTAGCACCTTGGTTGTTAAGTGAAGCAGGCTTGAAGTGAAATCATAACTATTTTATGATCTTACTTCAGCTTTCCTTTGCTTGACAGATCTGTGAAGGTCATAAATGTGTGGATTGGTTGCAATGCTGCTTTTTCATCACTGTAACTGTGAACGATGGGTAAACCGTCAGACCCTAAATGAGAACCTACCTATAGTTTAGCCTTCCAGTTGTGTTTTCCATATGCGTTGGGAAAGACCATTGCAGATACATGATAAACTGGGATTAAGAGGCAGGAGAAAGAGGAGAATCATTATTCTACCCAGTAATTCTGCCTAAAAATTCTCCCACTGCTAGGACAGTCAGCTGTTGTTGTTTTTTAAAAGAAAAGCGTGGGTCTAATGTGGTCCTTGGCAATGTTGCCTTAGTAAGTAGGTGTGGTGTCAGTGGCATAGAAATAGTTTGGTAAACAAATGAACGCTATAACAACGTGACTTGGATAAGTTTGGGGCGCCAGAGAGATTGAGCAATCTCAGAGAAGCCCCTTCATATTATGAAGAATGTCTTTCAGGGCTGGGTTTTTGTCTCCTCTTCCATAGGGGTGATCCTGTTGCTGCTGGAGCGTTTGCGCCACCTTGGCTGGGAGCAGGTGTGGCGGGTGACAGCCGAGCAAGAGCTCATGAGCATGCTGTCCACCTCACTAGCAGATCAGGTGAGTGTTCTGGGTTATTTTTGCATGTGATTTGCTGCCCTGTCACACTAGGCCCACAATGTGCTTTTCATTTCAACCTAGGCAGAGAGAGAGAGAAAGAGATTAGATGTTGCCATTTGACAAAAACTCTAATTTGTTTCCTTCCGATGTGACTCCACACTTGCTTTTATCCTGGAGCTTTCTCCTCTTCCAGAGTACCCAGTGTGCCCAACTGCAATCTCTCTTCTAGGACATCTTTAACGCAGTGATTAAACAAAAGCCAGCCCTTGTGTACCGGCTCCCATGCTTCTGGAATGTGCAACTCTCTGACCATACCCGTTCAGAGCAGTGCTACACGGAGGTGTCTGACCTTAAGGTGAGCGTTGGCTTCCTGGCTGAGGCTTTGCTGATCTCCTTTTGTAACCTTGGGAAAACCTTGGATTTCTGTCTTGCTGAAACTTTCAGTATTCTGTAGTTTAGGTAAAGAGGGTGCTGGGAAGGCCTGTCTATCGTTGAATGCTGAAGGTATTAGCCTTAGTCACTTCAGCTTTCCGTCCTCAGGTGATTCATTGGAACTCTCCCAAGAAGTTGCGAGTCAAAAATAAGCATGTGGAATTCTTTCGGAACCTTTATTTGACCTTCTTAGAGTACGATGGCAACTTGTTGCGCAGAGAACTGTTTGGCTGTGCCAGCTTGCCCAGTGGCCAGGTGAGAGGCTTTCTGATCTTCTTCCTCCTCATTATGTCTGAAATTGAGAAATGTTTTAATTCATTTAGCTAATTTAATCTCCATGTGTGAATCCATGGAGGAGGAGGAAGTTATCATGGGGATTATTGGGAGGGAACTGTCACACAGGGGTTGTGTTAACCTAGATTAACCCACCGACAAACACATTGTCTTGATCACTGCTGCCAAGCTATTGGCTGATTAATGAGGAAAAATGAGCAGGTGCTTCTGAATTATTTGGGCAATACCAGAGTGGCCGTTTGAAGTTCCTTACTTGTTCACCTGTCAATGGCATATTAAGGATGCACAGTGGCTACATGTCATTCTTGACCAACTGTTTTATTTTGAGATCTCATTCTGTGTCTCAAAAACACTCCTATGTAAATTGTAGCTCCAGCAAGCTCTGGAAGAGCTGGATGAAGATGATCCTTGCTATGATTTTCGGAGGCAAAGCCTTATTCAGCACCGCGTCCATCTCTTCTTCCTGCAATATGATTTTTCAGGGTCGGCCGATGAAATAGATGTAACTCTGATAGCTCAGCTGTCTATGGACAGGTACCAGATGGGGGAAAACAGAAGGGTGTGGTGGCCTGGTTCTTTCAGGTGTTCCTTTCATTGCTGTAGAATTGGAATTCCATCAGATTGTGGTGCTTTCATATGTCACTTTGGGCTTAAAAGTGAGACAATGTACTATATATAATCTTAGCATATGCAAAAAATATAGTAGTATTCAGCTTTTCAAATATTTTTAATAACACAGTTTTATAAGCATTTGTGCTTGCTGAGAATTATTTAGTTAACATGATATGTGACCAGTATCCGTTAAAGATTAAAACCAAAGGGGATCCGCCAAGAGTTAGTCCAGTATTATTTTCTTTTGAGAATTATGGAGGGAAAAATATGTAAATCTTAAACTAAAATATCCAGGCTTTATCATTTCCTTCCTTCTTTGATAGAACATCATACCTGAGGTACCATCAGATTGCAACTATAGTCCATAAACTGAAAGTCTTGGTAAAAAGATAGACGTAGCCTGTGTCCAGTTGATAGATCATTTGGAAGGCCTACATAGGCCATTTTGTATTTCCATCATAAGGGAAGGCAAGATACTAAATGATTTTGCCTGCAATGTTTACAAGGCTCCTTTTTACCTTTGCATGTGACAGTAGTAAATCCCATTGTCAGAGGAAACCAGATTAATATTTTTAGATTGTCTATGAGAGTTTAGGGATAACTATTCTATAACCAGCTATAGATCAGATGTTCAATCTTAATTCCAAGCCTAGTTAAGGGGTGCTACACTGGTTCCCAAGGTCAACCAGTTTGGTACTAGGAAAACATGGTAAGATCTCAGCGGTTACGAGAGGAATTAATTCCCCCTATTCCTGAATCCTGAGCTGAGTAGAGGGGCTGCCCCTTATCATATTTTTTGCTTCAACTATTTCATGTTTCCTTTAACCTCTTCCCTTTGCATTAGATGTGCCCTTCTTGAATTGAGGCATCCTTAAAATATTTTGTTAGGAAATGCTGAGATTTTAGCTTTGCATCCCTTCACTTGAGCCAACTTTATAAAGTACTCTGTTTTCTGAACAGAATCAATTATGGAAGGAAAATGATTAGACCCAATTAACAAAAGGTCTGCATGAGTCACTAAATGAGTTTTGTGGTGCAAATTGGATGGAGAGCATGTTTAAAGAGCATGTTTTGACACTGACATGGAGGCCGCACAAAATCAGTTCTCTCCAGACAGACTGTATAAATTTGTGTACTTGTTAAAATCAAAGATAAAATATTAATATTAAAATAAGGGTGCTTTGTAAACTTGATTTTTAATTTTGTGTAAATAGTGTTTGGTCTTAGGATACAGTGCTGGTTGCACTTTTTTGGAATATCACAAAAATCTGATTGTCTGAACACAAACCCTTGTGCTTGTCAGAATATGAGCATTCCTAAAATACCTATTTCTAAGGTATCTGTTATTTTTAATATTCAAATGTGGACAACAGCTACATTGGAAGAAAACAAAACTTAAAAAATGAAGCAATGGATCATCACCAAAATTACATTTGGAAACTAAAGAGCATTTAAATTTTATTTTAGAAAGGTTTTGGGGGCCTGGGATGACTAGGCTCTATAGCTTTTGGTTGACTAATGATAATATGTGATGCTCTCAATTTGTGTTATTGATTTGCAGGTTGCAGATGCTGGAGGCAATATGTAAACACTGGACAGGCCCCATTAGTCTGGCTTTGTACATGTCTGATGCGGAGGCCCAGCAGTTTCTACGCTATGCTCAGGCATCGGAGGTGCTAAGTAACCGTCGGAATGTTGCCTATCATATTGTATACAAGGAAGGGCAGTTTTACCCAGTCAACTTCTTGCGCAACATGGCCCTGAAAAATGCACAGACCTCCCACGTTTTTCTGATGGACATTGATTTCCTGCCTATGTACGGCCTCTATGATTATCTCAGGTGGGTCTTCTTGAGGTCCAAAAGGGGTCAAAGCAACAATATGGTTTTTAACTGAGTCTCCCAAAGAGCTAAGAAATTGTGAAGTCCCCAGTCTTTTCTTCAGTGTCCCTCCACATAAGTCTCAGTTCTCCCCTTTAGCTGGCATCAAGTTTCTTCGTTGTGAAGAAGCTGTCGCCTTCTTCATTTCCTCTTTCCACTGATGTTGCAGTTGACTCTGTTGGCCATACTGACCCCAGAGGAGTCCATAAGCCTATGTTAGTTTTACTCTAATGTATTCCTTAGGCTAAGAAATCTTAGAAATCTGGCAATGTTCTGCTTGCAATTTGTCTCCAGGTCCTCTATCATGCAGCTGGAGCTGCCCCCAAAGAAGGTAGCACTCATAGTGCCTGCCTTTGAGACTCTGCATTACCGCCTCAACTTTCCCAAATCCAAAGCGGAGCTGCTCACCATGCTGGACATGGGCTCCCTCTATACTTTCAGGTAAATGCTGATCAGAAAAGGTCTATTTTCAAGAACCAGAGATGCTGGACCATCTTTAGCAACTAAAGAGCAAAACCGGCTTCACAATTCTCTTCAGTAACTTACGCACCAAGATTTAACTGGTTATTTGAAACTGATACAAGAATTCAGTGCTGTAGTCCCTGGTTATGAATATATTTCCTTTTCTCCCAGTTCAACTTACATTCAGCCCTCTAATTTTCTGGCACCATTTTCTCTTCCCAAATTCTGCCCCTTCCCCATCAAATCTCTTACTTCTCTGCTTCCATTGCCTTTCTTTCTTCATAAATCTGCTAATAGCTTGTTTTCCATTGATACTTTAGAGTCTGTTTTGGTCTCCCCTGCCCCATTATCTCCCATTTGTTTCCGGGCATAATTAAAAGGCTTGATTTTGTTGGTAACATGTATGGATATATACCAGGGGAAAAAAGGTTGCTTCTCCCACACAATCCAATTCATCCTAAATGATTAGGTGATTAGAATCTTAGTTCCATGTCCTATTATCATCTGAGGTTTGCTTGGAAAAAAAATTCCATCTTCACTCTCAAATCATTGTGAAACCCAAAAACAAATCAGAATTCTGCTGAAATTCAGTGGGAAATGTCTGAGCATCAGCGACACAATGTCAATTTCTTTGGTTTGGGCATAGTAGGTTGAATTGGGAGTTTTCTTCCTAGAATATTTGTGCTCCCACTTTTATTTTTGTAAAGGCACGAGTCCTGAGATAAGGCCAGCTTCACTGGGACTGTGGTACTCTCTTACAATCTCTCACCTGGGTAGCCCGTCTTTGGAACAGCTTGCTTCCTAAAGTAAGGAATGTGACCAACTCCTGATTTTCAGAAAGATCTTAAAAACATTTTTATTTTGGATGGTGATAGTACTAAGCTGTCCTAAGACATTAATTGGCTTTTCAGGAATTTTAGTTGTTATATATTTATTGTATGGCATTGTAAACCCTTTAGAAAGCGAAGGATTCGTAAATAATGGTATAAATACATGAACCTAATATCTTCTGACAATCCAAGAAGTGTGATTTTTGATAGAATAAGGAAGTCTAGTTAATCTGAGCTTGTTTTTCAGTCTCTTAGTTTCCAGTATAGGAACCAGATGCAGACTGAAGTATTTTCACTTAGTGTTTCTCCAATGATACATAATTTTGTGTACAGGTACCATGTTTGGCCCCAGGGCCATGCTCCAACAGATTATGCCAAATGGCGGACAGCCACAGTGCCGTATCAAGTGGAATGGCAACCACAGTTTGAGCCTTACGTTGTAGTAAGGCGCGATTGTCCCCTCTATGACCAGCGGTTTGTAGGCTTTGGGTGGAACAAGGTGTCTCACATCATGGAGCTTGATGCTCAGGTGAGTATCTGGCTTTTCAACAGTCTACTGTCTGTCCTTTTTGTTGCGGAAGGCCAGGGCTGAAGGGAATGGCTTCCTGTCAGCCACTTCCTACCTTTTCCACAGGAGTATGAGCTGCTTGTCCTGCCCAACGCCTTCATGATCCATATGCCTCACGCTCCTAGTTTTGACATCTCCAAATTCCGCCAGAGTACTAGCTATCGGAACTGCCTCCAGACTCTGAGGGAAGAATTCCATCAGGACCTGTCCCGCAAGTATGGTGCAGCAGCACTAAAATACCTCACTGCACAGAGAAGTTTATGAATGGCAACCAGAATACCAAAGGATCGTGTGCCCTGCAAATGGACGAGGCTCAGACTTCTTGGAGAGAGATTCATCAGAAGCCAGTCCTCCTAGCTATGATGACCTAATGGCACGGCCATGCCTAGATTGTGAATGGAATTTTAGCCACGGCTGTTGTTCAGGGTTATATTTTGTGGCAAATTCTATTCTCAGATTAACTAGGCATATTACATTTGTATGCATCTGCCTCTTTTTACAGATTGTTCCCAGATTAAGAGGAAGTCAGAGGAAAAGAGAGGGAAAATGTGTGGCTTATTGTGCTCTCCCTTTCTCACGTGCACTGTTTTAATATAGTGCTTTGTTCACCTACATTCAGTGATGGAAAGGAACGTTTTTGTTCATAATTGTAGCATTTTTCCCCTCTGTTTATCAAATAGTAAGGGCTGCCGTCACTCTTTTCTACTATCTTCTCTTTGCCCATTGTTCTCTAGCCTTTGTTCTTAGCATATTTTGTAAGAGAAGCGGTCCTGGTGGCTTAAATCAGAGCTGAAAGGGGCTGTCTGTTCAGTTCAGGAGTCCAAATTAAAGACAGATGATTATTTTGTCTTCAGTTGAATGGATCCATGAAGGGAGTTCACCAGATTTCTGAGCATTATAATTGATTTGGACTGTCAAGTGATCTTCAGAAGCAATCTACTTCTAAAACCTGTTGTTGAGTAACACAAGTTAGGAGGGTGCTGCTCTGTTCTTTGATTCTCTTCTGGGTTTTTTTTTTATACATATCAGTTGGCCACTATGGAAACTGAATGGGGAACCTAGGTAAACCTGTGATGATGTTATCTAGTTTTGATAATGAAACATTTGCAAGAAAACAATCAAGCTCAGAGAGCACCAAGCACCCCTCATATCAACCTCTGATTTGATCTCATTTCTAGCCTCATCCCCTTTCTCCTGCTTTTGGCAATTTCCCTGAAAATCAAATTTGAAGCAAGACAATTCATTTAATGTTAATGTTGACCTTTTTTCTTTTCCTACCTGCCTCTGAATATTTTTCAGCGTTTGCAAGAGAAACTATCCTGTGTTTCTTACTTATCTGTTCAGTTATGGCCATATTGATCGAAGAGCTTTTTGTGCTTTAACTGTATTCTAAAACAAGAACCTTATGTCGTGGGGGGAAAAAGATTAAATGAAGAGAAATCCATACTACATATTTTGCTGAGAATATATGGCATAAAGTAATGATTTATGCCATATATAGTGATGCTTAAAATCTCCTTTGAATTTCCAATAGTTCTGTGTAAATATGAGCTAAAATGTTCTGTTCTCCACCCAAGTCGTAAAACAAGATAAAGAGAACCCAATTAAATGAATGGTTCAAAATATAGTACATATTCATTGATTTATTAAGCAAAGTGATGCAAAACTACATATTTATATGTGACAAATGAGTGCAAAAGTTTGTTTTCAGTAGCTATCATGCCCCCCACCCAAACTTCGGTAGCAATACCTGCAATTAAACATTTTCAATAACTATTGATCTGTGCTACACACTGTACTGGTGGTAATTTAGCCCATTCCTCCTTATGAAATAGGTTTAATTTAGGGTTGTTGGCAGGTTTCCTTGCATGAGTTGCCTATTTTGGATCCTTCCACAACATTCTTATGATTGAAATCAGGTCTTTGACCTGCCCTTCCAAACCATTTACTTTCTTCTGCTTTAATTATATTTTTGCTTGTCTAACATTTATGTCTCGGGTCATCCTCTTGCTGCATGATCCACGTTCTGTTGTGCTTCAGTTCAGGGACATTTTTCTGTATAATTTGGTAGTATAGTTCAGAAATTATAGTTCCATCAATGATGGCAAATCATCCTGATCTAGAGGCAGTAAAGCAGGCCCAAACCGTGATACCAGCACTGCGTTTCACAGATGGATTAAAATCCAGCATTTGCCTTTTGCCAAGCACTTTGCATACAAGCCAAAACGTTTCTATTTTGAGCTCATCCATACACACAACATTCTTCCAATTGCCTTTGACTTATCCATGTGGCCTTTCAAAAACTGTAGAGAGGCAGCGCTGGTTTTTATTTATTTATTTTTTTGAGAGTAGTGGCTTTCTCCTTACAACATTGCCATACATGCCACTGTTATCCAGTATTCTGTCATGCTACTCATCAATGCAAGAGAGGCCTGGGGTTCCTTAGGTGTTTCCTGGGGGCTCTTTGAGACTTCCTGGAATATTTCACACCTTGCTCTTGGGATTATGTTTGGTCAACAACTCCTGGGGAGGGTAACAATAGTTGCCTCCATTTGCCTCCATAAAATCTGCCTGATAGTGAACTGGTGAAATACAAACACTTTGGAAATAGTTTTGTAATTTTTTCTAGTCTGGTGAGCATCAACAACTGTTATTCAAAGGTCTTCAGAAATCTTTTGTTTGAGCCCTGGCACACTTCTGCAATCCTGTGCTGTGAAGGTAGTAGAATTCTGTTTTTTAAATAAGGCAGAACTTCCCATGCTCACACCTGATTATCATCACCTTGATTTAAAGACCTGACTCTGTCTCTTGAAATAAACTGCTCATGCTAGAGTTTCATATACTTTTGCCACACACACAAATATGTAGATTTGGATCATTTTCCCCAATGTATTAATCAGCAAATGTTTTCAACTCATTTCTTTAATTATGTTCTCCTTATCTAGTTTTAGGAAGTGTGTAGGAAGATTTCTGGAAGACATTTTAGATCATGCTGATGCAGAAATACTGAAAACTCAAGATTTCACAAACTTTTAAGCACCACTGTAATACAGGTAGTTCTCAATTTACAACAGTTCATTCAGTGACGGTTACAACAGCACTAAAAAAGCTACTTAGACCATTTTTCACACTTATGACCGTTGTAGTATCTCTGTGTTCATGTGATCAAAATTCAGACTTTTGGCAACTGGCTCATATTTGCAACAGCTGCAGTGTTCTGGGGTCATGTGACAAGCAAGGTCAATGGGGAAGCTAGATTTACTTAACAACCGTAGTTACTAACTTATCAACTGCAGTGATTCACTTATCAAAGGTGGCAAGAAAAGTCATAAAATGGGGCAAAACTGACTTTTAACAAGTTTCTCACTTAGCAACATAAATTTTGGGCTCAATTGTGGTTGTAAGTTGAGGCCCACCTGTACTGAGGTTTTGAATTAGGCTTGGCCTACTTGCTCTTGAAAAATTTAATAAGGTATTTTTGAAGTCAAATCTCCTTCCTGTTGCCTCTTTTCATTGTTCCACCATCGAAAAGTGGTGGTTATGTTGTTATGCCACACAGAAGCTCCAGTTGACTTCTGCACTCCCAAAATCACCTTAGTGCAGCTGTAATTTGGGTACTGCTCAGCACTGCCAAGCAAACTCTTTCCTCTCCATGGAGGAAGGTGAAGTTCATCCAAGGCCCTTCATATTTCCCATCCCTAAATTACAAGAGAGTAGTTCTCTACCCCAGGGACGGAGCTAGTGTTTCAATTTGTAGGCAGCTGAATCTTTGCAGTCTTGGAAGTCTTTTCTTGCACACTGTCATCTGTATAGCTGCCTAGGGAAGCTGATCAAATATCAGATTCAAAAATCAAAGAACATCCGTTCTTTGAATGGAAAAACCTAGAGTTCCAAGATGGTAAACATTTGGCTTGTAGTACTTCAGATGTTATTAAAAAGAAGCGATTTGGAACATGTGTGAGCACGAAAGCATCTTCCACTCATTAAAGCAGCATTGTCCTCAGGATCATGTAGCTGCAGAAGTCTCCTGGAAACAGAAATAGCTATTTTATTGAGTCACAGACAGTTGCTATATTTGTACTGTGTATTCTGAAGCACATCTGAATCAGATCCAAGAATTGCACAACCCTTATAACAATGTGCTTTTAATGAATGCTATGCTGGATTGTGTTGGAAGCAGCTTCAACCTAGCACTTGTTCATAGTTATGAAACACTGGATCACAAGGAGGTTACTATTTATATAATTTAAACGGATTTCTCACTAAATGTAACTTATGTGTCTTGAATTTTCTAACAGTTCCTTTTTATCTTTGTGTTCTGGAGAATCTCCAGTACTTTCTGCTGCTAGGCTCTTTCTTCTGATTTTTTTGGTATTAAACTGGAATGTAAAAGTGATGGGACTGAAGTGTTCCATCCTAATTTAAGGTGGACTCATATAAATATTGAACCTAGTCCAAGTTGAAAATATAGAGAACTGGTCGTATTTCTTGCCTTTTTTAAAAAAAATAAAGTTTTTAGAAATTACTTTTCAAGCCTCTGACTGGAATTGTGTGGTTATTTATTGCTAAAAGAACCCTAAACTAAATGATGACTGAAACAACAAATAGTAAAATTATTCCCATTTTTTCTTGAGGAAAATCTGGCCATTTTTGCTGCACCAAGAGCTCTTGGTATTAAGTTATACCAGTTCAGTTTTCCTACTTCATTAATGCATTAGTGCTAAAGTTAAGACAGAATGGAAGTCAAAAACAAAGTACTAAATTATAATTGGGAAATTGGTGATCATTTTCCCCATTACACTGTTGGCCAGGGCTGATGGTTAGTAGAAGTTTATCACCATCTGTGGCATCATAAATTGCCTGTTCTTGAACTAGTGAGAACAGCTGGAAGGATAAAATCACAGGTTAGGAAGGCATGGAAAATTCTGTCTCCAAGATGATGCTATTCCCAGAATGTTGCTTCAAGCTTCAAACTATGGATAAGAATAACAACCTGGTTGATATCAGCCCACTGCTCAATCTTTTCAAAACAGCAGGTACTTTTAATGTGCCATGTGTATATAAAATATGGGGAGCTGAGCCACCAAATTTTTGGCTTTTTTATATTGTTTTTTTTCCTAAAAGCCATTTTAGGTTGCTGTTTAATTGGGATAAAACAAAAACAAAACATCCACTTCCAAATGCAACACTGTTTTGACAAGGAGATAGAGATGCAGAAAACAAAGCTTTTACTTATGGCGTCCTTTAAAGTTGTTCTTCACTCATTCTTTTGCTGAAGGACTAGATTCCACCCCCCCAAAATTTTTTTATAACAGCTTAGAAAGGAAAACATTATATAATATCTGAGTGGTTATGATAAAATAAAATTAGCATAGCAGGCAAAAATCTTAGGTAAGATTTATGAACAAGAAAATATAACGGGGAATTTTCCAATTAGTTGGAAAGGTAAACACATCTATATCTACTTTTACCTCTGTTCTTATCTATAAGAACAGGCTTAAAATCTGTGCAAACTTCTCCAACTTTCAAGACAAATATCCTTCCCTTAACCTAGCTCCTAAAACTCAATTGATGATCTATCATGAAAATATAAAAACTGGACCTGTGCAGTTTAAACATGATTTGAAAGAAACATTTTGAACCTCACAATAGGCAAAAACCTCTTTGCCATTCATAAAAGCAACTTTGTTTTGATTTCCATTGCAAGTTTAAAATTAAGGTGCCACTGTTTTAAGAATCACATTAACTGTCATGAGCTTCTTAAATAGCTGCACCTTTTTTCAGGCTCAATGGAAGTGCCCATTAAAAAAAATCATGCTCACTTTGATAAGCCATCTTTAAAAGCTGTTTCTCTTATAGACTCTCATCTTCCCATGACAAACAAAACTTGAGACAATAGATTTTATGGTTTTATTTAGTAAAATGTTAAATAAATACAAATTGATCATTTATTCTGCACCCTCTTTTCCTTCCCGGTTTAATAGACTAAAATCTAGACACGACGTTACCAAACCCACAAGGGAGTGGAAGGCTACAGAAAGAAGGCAGCAAAGAGACTGAAAAATTACTATGAGCACCAGGCTATTTCTTTTTTTATTTTAATCCCCCCTCCCAAAAGCAAAAGCAAAACCCTTAGCTAAAGTCATGTATCTGTATACCATTCACAGGGTGACTATCTGTGAAACAGGTTGTATCAAATTTACTTAAAGTCTTACAAATGATGTAAGGACTGGGCTGCAGTACAAGTGGAGTTGAGTTTAGTTGGAACGTACATTGCAAAAGGAATGGACAGTATGGTATGAAGCAGCCAATTGCTGGCTGCATGAGGCTGTATGTTCCTGCATGTGATTCCAAAGATGGATATAAAGGGCTGGAGACTTACTGCTGGAAAAGCAAAAATGTAGTTTTCCATGAGGTCAGCCACTTTTTATCACACACTAGTTATTGCAAGAAGTCCTCTTCCAATTATCAGAAAGTTTTGTTATAAACAATTGAATCAGGTCTTAAAATAAAGATACACAGATGATTCATAGGGAAGTCAGCAGGAGTATCCGTGTAACTGCATAACTGAGCAAATTACAAAATAAGATACAAATTAATGGAACATTAAATACATCATAGGTACTTGACAAGGAAGCCTAAATAGACTAGCATTTATTAATTCCTTTTTTTTAAAAAAAACTTAACCAAGAGTTTCTTACTTAAATACCGAAATTTCAGTCCTGGCTTAATTCCTGTTGGCCTTATATTTGCAATACAAATTAGCATGAATGGGATTTTTTCTTGGTGTTCTAAGGGATATAATCATGAAGGGGGGTGTCTCGTTCCCCAAGACCTACCTTTATGCCATAACAAGAGCAGAATAGTTAACAGAAAAGTTTGGTGTACTCCTTACTTTAGTAGAAGATTCTGACAACAAGACTCTTCACAGTGATCCAGCTATCATGTTCCTGACATCAAGGCTGATATATAAGTACACAGCTACAAAGTACAAAAATCACTGAGATATTGGAGAAGGGAAATAAAGCTAAGAACTCATCAACCATTTCCAAAGAGCAGTCTCTATATCTAAAGAATATTGACAGCAGATGTAACACCCCAATCATTGCTTTCATCACCTTCAATATGTAGAGAGAAATTTGCAAAGAAAAGACTCCTTTGTGATTTGAAATCAGGGTTGTAAATTGCATGGAAAGCCTTTGTGGGTAAGAGGAGCATCTCATCAGTCTTTTTACACATAAAGAATAGTGAAAAAAAGGATTACAGAAGAGAGACAAAGCTGACATGCTTCCTCCCAAGTGTTTAAATAAAGTTTTGCAAATATTTGAAGATGGTTATTTACCAGAAGATGGTTATCTATGTGGACTAGAATTGACTCCTTGGTAAGGTTCATACTTCAGGCTAAACAAAATCTTGCTGAGTAAATCATAATGTCTGATTTATATACAGAATGCCAAAGTCACATTAGGGCTTAGTGTGATATGTAACTCCAAAACGTTCATTTTAAAGATCTTGTACTTTACAAAGGAGACCTTAGATAAACTGAGGTAGAATAAGTGTTGGGAGACAGGGAGATATTTAATGCTAAAAATATAGTTACTTATTTCAGTCATGATTTTTAAAAATGGAAGAGCTGTGTAGAGCTACTCTAAAAATGGCAAGGCATGTACATAAGACAACAGCCAGTTATTATCCATTCTTAGATATGCAATACGTTTATCAATATTTGAAGAACATTACAGAACCTTATGGTTTCATGATCATCTGTTAATGGGAAGACACATTGGGAAAGAACTAGGCCACCCTGCTTTTGTGTTAAACTATATCACATTGGTAGAGCCCAGGAATTTAGCATAACTTCACGTTTTACACAACACTACCTAAATCAGTTGGAGATGGAGGAGGGAATCAAACCCCTTTTTATGAGGCATATGTGTTTTTTTCTGAGCCAAATCCACTAGTGGGACCTTCTTGCTTTCACTCATTGTCACAGTTGAGCTTTTTTGGAGGGGAAGGGGGCAGGAAATAATCAATTATAATGAGGAACATAATTTGTAATCCTAGGATTTGTAGCAGGGGTCATACATTAACTATATATTGCAATTCTGAATTGATCAAGAGCACCTCTCTTAAGTAGGAACGTTAAAACATGGAAAGAATTGTAGAATGACTGCAAGAAGGCTTTGCTATGTGTTCACAGTTTAAAGGAAATCAATGGATTAAATAGGATCAAAATCTTAAAATAAGGGGGAGTCACAATGTTAAGCCAAGGGGAAGCATGTTGCTGGCCTACAGCTGCATCACAAATACGTGTTTGCACAATTATTTGATACAATTTTCCAGTAGATTAACTGCATCAAGTCTCACAAAGGACCAGCCCATCTAATCAATTCTTTCATTTTTTTACAATATAAATCAAAATATTTTAACTCCAAATTACTTCCTCACACATTCACAGTGAATTCCATGATATACAGCACCACACATTTATAAGAGAATGTATTGTGATATACCGATACAGCTGACAAGATATAAACAGCCAATGTGGCACTGAGCAGAGGAGGAGGAGGAGGAGGAGAAAACCAAGATTAATTGTAAGCCAGTAGCAACCATAAGCATGGTTTGTCCTAATTCTAATGATGTTTCTGAATATTTCTCTGACACAGTGCTGACATGAAGTGTTACTAGAAACACGGAACTTGGTAATTCTAGCTAATAAAATAATTTACAATGGCAATCTTATCTAACAAGAAATGTCTTTTCTGTGGTTCCCTTTTATTTTGAGAGCAACCCCTTTGCATTGAAAAAATCTAACATCCATTACATCATTGCACATTTTTTGTTCAATAAAACCAATATTTATCCATTCTGTAAATATGAAAGAATCCTTCTATAAAGTCCAAACTTTATTTTATAATTTGTGCTGTATTTTCAAAACTCAAATCTATGAACAACATTTTGTTTCTGGACACTGAGAATTCAGAATGGCCTGCTAATGATTGCTTTCCTCTCTTTCCCTTCATCTTAACTGGTTACAATGCCAGGACAGGAGATGCAAAGAAAAGGATGCACGTATAAAATTGCAGAACGATAAACTGACAATAGCCTTATTTACAATATCAAATAGTGCTGGGTGACAATCCTACTAGTCAGAAGACAAAAGATTTATTCATTTTATCAGAATAAATCCAAAACAGATTTTTAGTACATGGGAGATTTGCCTCAAGCAATCATATCCTTCATACAATTATGAAACTGGAACCCAACACTTTTTTATACTTTTTATAAACAAGAAGTTGCCCTTCCTTTCTGAGGCACTGACTCAAAAATTTGTTATTCACAATTTACAGCATGTAAAGGAAGAGAATAACTTGCCATGGGATCACTGTTTCAGCCTTTATGTCATATTTAGCAGGAAGAATAGTTCTGCATTTATTCCACTTCCCTCTGAAGGACAGAAGGTGACCATGGCTACCAGACTCCAGTCAATTCAAAGTGAACTCAGGGACCCAGCAAATGGGAATACAGTAACTAATATTTAAGATCTGGTTCGCTACCATCAGCAGAGAAAACTCGGCAATTTCACTCATTCCTTTTTCTCTAAAAGGTGTCTTTAACACAGGGCTAAAAGCTTGCAACCTGTAAAGTCAAATTCAACTCATCACACATGTAATCTCACTTGCTAAAACATCCCAGGCAGGCAACAATAGGAAATGGTTTAATAATGGTTGGCTTACTAAGACACAAAATTTACAAACTTGTGATTCTAGTAATATTTGCTCTGTGTATTCTTGTGATGGTATTGTATACTCAGAGCAGCTGTCAATCTGACTGAGTGTCTGTCTTTCATTTATACCCATTAATGACATATAATCTTTGGAAATATGCTAGCTTCACTACAAAATATCAAGAGTTGACAGTTAACCCTGACATTTTCAAATGTAAAGCAAGTTCTGTTTGACAGGATTTTTTTCCTGATTTTTCACTAATTAACTTGAGAATGAACCATCAGTTGCTGGGCCCTAAAAGCAAGAAGCCTAACTAAAATGACTGAAGCCTCAGGGACAAGAATGGAAGCCACAAGAAGAACAGAACAGCCACAATAACTAGCAAACTTGAAATGAGTATACAAATAAAGTGCATAATGATGCATAGATCTTTAATGTAGAATAAGCGCACCTGTATCATTAATGATTAGCAGAAATAAAGAGTTCTGCTAACATGTATCCAGATAATGTTTGGGCCAACATTGTCATGATTTAGTGACATGAGTTTTGCCACAAAAAACATGTTGGGTGATTGCACTGATATATACAAAACTGGCTATTTCAGGCTTACAGATTTGATGTCCAGCATCAGCCTTTCGATCATTGCAGGATTAGTTTGACAATTATCTTAAAAAGTAAGATAAGAAGTGTTATCCCTCAGCTTAGGTGCTATATTGCAATAGAATAAAAACAATTAATGCTGTCAATGCTATTCTCTGTGCTTTTACAGAGAAGAAATCCCCTTAGTGTAAAAAAAATGGTTTCAGCTCAGATTCAGTTTAATTGTGAAGGCTGTTTCAATGGCATGACAATATCAAGATATCCATCCCAAGGCATTTTCAAACTGAAACCACAGCATTATGGCAATACCAGAAATAAAATCTGTTTTTTTTTAAAAAAAATCTAAGTACACAGAATTTACTCCAGTTCTGACACCTTTTTAATAGAAATCACTTGTTTAGGAAACAAATAGCACTTTTGTAATTTTTTACAATGTTTCTTACCTTGATCTTATTTTAAGTAACACTAGGAAGACCTCAATATCTTTTTTCTTTAATTTAAAAAAAGTTGTTTTTCCCCAGATACAAAGATTTGCCCTTGCATAAAAAACAGTGCCCAAAACGATGACACACGGACTCACAAAGACTCACTGTATCTCACTGACACTATTACTTCTAATCTATACCATGCAAGGTCCCATCTACCTTTTTATTGGACTGTCAGCCTGAAAAAAAAAAGAGTTTTTCTATTCCTTACATTTGTAACCAAAAGAGAAAGGAACAAAGGAAACAGGCATTTTACCTATCTGGGCAATACATTAGGGACATGTGCTGTGCTGTTTGGGATACTGTTTTTGCTGGACAAATGTACCAAAAAGAGAAAAAAAAATTCTTTTCACTCATGGCCTGCTTTACAAAAATGCAGGCTGATCATGTTAGTCTCCTTCCCTACCTCAGTAAAAGCTTCCTTCTTAATGTAGCAACTAAATCAACAATGCATTTTATTTGCATTTGAATATATTTTCTGAATACATTAAGAGAGAGAAAGAAAGGGGGGGGGACAACCCAAAGTTGCCAGTCTTGTAATCTTCAGCCTTTTGGATACTTACTGAAAAATCCTTCCTCATCCTTTGTTGTGTTTTCTGTAAAAACAGTTGTAAATACTGCTTACTGGATACGTTTTTCTCCCCTTCCCCATCCCCTTTTAGGATACTAGGATTTGTTAATTCTCATTTTTGCATTTTTGGTTTAGTAATATGGACAATTTAGAAACAGGAAAAGCCCACAGGCTCTTTGGATTTGAAGTTCCCCTAGCTAAACAAAAACTGGTCTATAGATAAGGTCTGAAACCTGCTCCTCCCTGCTCCCTACCCCCAAATAAAAATAAAAAACAAACCTATAGTGGCTGTGGAGGCTGCTGCAGGCACACTCTGGTGTAAAATATAGAGAGTAAATATCTTATTTAACTTGGCATGGTGCTGGCTAAGAACCTCCAGCTGGCACTATTCATGTAACATGGTCCAAACTTTGCACGTACACACAGAATAAGAAGGATCAATTGGCAAACTTAGTGCTGCCCGGCACGAGCATCTTCGCACTCTTTCTGGAACTAAAGAGTTTCTTGTACTTTCCAGAAGAAATCCATTTCCTTTTCTAGAGGGTCTGTTATGTTCTTCTGCTTTGCTGCCATCTCCTCTGGCTCCTTCTTATTGTGCTCTGTTATTTAGTCTCATTGCCCTTCTTACAGTTCACCATGCAGCTCTGGGAGGGGGAAGATGCTGGGGTGGAGGTGGCAGCTGTCACATTACTGGCCGAGTCCATGCCATTGGAGATGGCTGCTGAACTGCCTTCAGAGTTTATGGATTTGGAAAGGTTGATGCCTTGGATGAGGCGAATTAACTGTTTTACCTTCTCCAGTGAACTGTGCATTTCCTTCTGTTTTGCCAGGATTGTGTTCTTCATTTCCATACATTTCTGAAGTGAATCAGAACATAAATCTTAGTGAGTACACTGCTGAAAAAGCCTGCACTAGTACAAAAAAAGAAAGCCAAATGTGGAAGTGGTATGCAGAACTAACTGCATTTAGCTCAAAGGGACATACACTTACAGAAACGTCTTAAAAAAACACATTTTTGTTTGCATGTAGCTCTGTATACATTTGATTTAAAGCTATGTTTATGCCGCACTATAGATATCAGTAGAAAAATACCATATTTAGTAATGTGAAATAATCAGTCTTGGATTCTCAATTTTAAAAAACAAGTTAAACACTGAATTCTTCCCTTTGAATGGCTGAAATTTCTTTCTATCTATGGCATATTTCTGATTTACCATATACACACCTTGATCCCACAGGAACAATCTGTGCAAGAAAATAAATTTCTATACAAAAGCTGCAAAGGTAGTGTATGATTCATATTTCTATATTATATCTAATCATTAGATGAACAGCAAGTCCATTATGACTATGATAGCTATCTGTTTTGGGGAGAAGAAGAGGTACAATCTGCGATGCCTCGAGGGGTTGGGAGTGGGGGGCACCGTTCTGCGGTGGTTCTCCTCCT
>AZIM01000886.1:162382-174800 GCA_000516915.1 Ophiophagus hannah
ACTGAAGATGGTGTTTGATTTCATTGTACGAGGTGCAATGACAATTAAAAAAGTAAACTAATGTTTAAACTTTCTAACTGCATGAAAATCAATGCTTCACACTCTGGAGGTAACATCATTAATTTCCAGCATGAGTATGCTATCTTGACCTATGCATTATCCTTGTTGGTTCCACAAGCACAATTTATCAAATGAATAATGAATTCCTAGGGCTCAATATAAGGAAGAAATTTGGGGGATGAGAGTTTCAAAGTTTAAAAAACCTCTCAGGCCCATTCCTGATCTCCTCCAACCCCAGTTTTAGCCGATTGATCACAATTGAGCCCAACACTTCCATTGCTAAGCAAGACAGATGTTATGTGAGTTTTGTCCCATTCTACAACTTTTCTTGCCACATTTGTTAAGTGACTCACTGCAGTTGTTAAGTTAGCAACATGGGTGTGAAGTGAATCTGGCTTTCCCTTTGCTTGTCTGGTCACAAAAGGTGATCACATGACCTGGGACACTGCAGCCATCTTAAATACAGGCCACTTGCCAAGCATCCTAATCTTGATCATGTGATTATGGGGATGCTGCAACGATCATTAAGTGTGAATAGCAGTAATAACTGATTTTTTTCAGTGCCACTGTAACTTCGAACGGTCATTAAATGAATGGTTGTAGGTCAAGGACCACCTCTATGTAAAATCAGTTTCACAAAAATTAAGGGAGGTTGGGCAGGATTCAAATTATAGGGGGATCAGCACTCTTAACTTGTACAGTCATGTGAAAAAACACATAAACCCACATAAAGTGTTTTTCTTTTCTAATATTAATTTAGGGTTATTATTTTTTAATTTACATTCAAACTGTATATAAAAATGATGTAACTGAACAAAAAAGCTATGAAAATTGATTTTGCATTCATTTATTCAACAAAAAAACTAACAGATTCACCATTTCTTTCTGTGGAAAAAGCACAGACTGGGAAGAACTTTCCCCCCATTTCTGTATGCAGATTAGGGTCACTGTCATGTTGAAAGGTCCACTTTCAGTTGAGCTTCAATGTTTTGACAAATAATCTCACTGTATTTTCAAGTATCAACAAAAAAATTCTAGTGGATTCTATGATGGTGAGCTGCCCAGGTGCTGATATAGCAAAGCTTTAATCACCATGCTTTATGGTTAGTAAGGGTGAAGTGCGGTTTTTTTGTTTTTGCCAAACATGTCTTTTGGTACTGTGCCAAACAATGTGCTTTTTCTGTCTAGAGCACATTATTTCAGAAGCCTTGGTCTTTGTCTAGGTATTCACGAACAGATTTTAATCTTGCTTGAGGTTCTTTTTGGACAGCAAATGTTTCCTCCTTGCACTCTTCCCCAAATGGGACAACTTGCCATAGCCAAATCACGGTGACCAACTCACTGCAGCCAACTCACTACAGGCCAATTCATTGCAGGACAATTCAACAGATATTAAAGTTAAATTAATTTCACCAGAACAGTGGTCAATAATAATAAAATAAAGAAAATGAATCCAGAAATACAAGAGTTACAATAATTTTGACTAAAAGTTTGTCACCGATAGTAAAAATGATTGAAATAATTAATACAGATTTGAATTGTTCTGTAGCAAGTTGACTGTGACGAGTTGTACGGTGGTGAGTTGGCTGTGACAAGTTAATTGCAAGTTGGCTGTGGCGAGTTGGCCATGGCTAGTTGTCCTAGACCCCACCCATCCCATATAGATCTAATGTGAGCAGCTTCTTCATAATAGTAGAATCATGCATTTTGACACCAACAGTGGCAAGAACAACAAATAGGCCACGTGATAAAATTCTGGAGATCTTGGAGATTTCTTTCAGTATCTGTTGTTCTGCTCTCAGACTGAACTTGCTGGGATGGCCTGACCTAGACAAGTCTGCACTTGTTTGAAATCTCCACTTCCAGATGATATTCCAGAAAGTGGAATGATAGATGTCCAATTGTTTGGTATCTTTTTAATTCTCTTCCCGGATTCATAGCTATCTATAACTTTTTTCTGAAGAACTCAAAGAGCTATTTTGATCTAGTCCTATTTATACCACACACTTTAATAACAAAGAGCAAATCAAACCAAATGCCAGAGGTTTCAATAAGACAGGTTCCTCCCAGATTCCAATGATTTTCTAATCATTTGCATTTGATCTGGTGTGCCTGAATTTAATTTTATTTGAAGTAATGATAAAAGTGAGTTATATTTACTTTTCCCACATGTGAAATTTGCATTTATATATATTTAAATTACAAAATGTACTACAAAATATAAATAGTATGTGATACTTGTTATATCCTGTTCGCTATCAATATTATTGAAGTGAAGATCAAATATTTGTATGTTGAAATGTGTTAAAAATCAAAAGTTTCAGTAAAGTGTACTTATTTTTTCATATGACTATAAAACCTGCATTAGCTATTATAAGTACTATAAAGACATTATTGTATCACTTGAAGATTCAACACAACTTGTAATGTAAATGTTTAGGACTCTAGTGGACAGTTACAATGCCTCCAGTCTGAAATGTGGTTAACAGAAGATGCAAACACACAAAACTGCTTTGTAAATATATAACAAACTCAGTCTAGGTGATGATGAAATAAAACAGGAACTGCATCGCTATAAAAAGTTCAAACTATTATCCAAAAACAATGGCAAAAAAAATCATTGCTTTTATTCAAAGCAGAAAATCTCAGGTAAGCATGCCATCTTTTCTTAATCTGTAACAATGTTAAGAAATATCATGTATCAATGTATACATATAAGTTTTTATCAGATTTTCTTCTGTTAGTTCAAATTAATTTTCGGTATTGCCTTTTGGCAATTTAGAAGATTCCATCCATAATAACATTTGTTTAGACTTTCAACATGAAAAATATATTCTCTTTAGGATTCCATCTTAACTTTATCTTTTGTCCTATCTCATGATGCAGAGAATATGTCATTTAGTTGTTGACTTGGCTACTGCGGCTGCCACAGCAATGAAGATTTGTGTGCTACAGGAATTTCAAGCTGCTTATTTACTGAGTTAGATATACAGAAATATTCTCAAGACATGTTTACTGTGATATAAAATGTAACTTATGCTTATTTAAGTGGCATGTACCCATTATTTGGGATTTTACAGCAACAAATAACTTATTTAAATTGGAAAAAACAAAGTAATAGAAAAGTAATGAAATCTGATTAAACATACGAATCCAGAACTTCCAGTTCTAAGTTATTATCATGAGAACAAATGTTGTTCCTATGAATGCTAATTATATATATCAGTGAAGGGTTAGAACAATTTTTACGCAACAAATCTGTATCAAACAAAGGACTGATTTTACAGAGCACTCTGTACCACTGAAGGCTAAAGTAAGAGAGCAGAATCCATTGTCCAGGAATTTGTAAAGCACAAGAAGTTGCCAACAGCCATTGAAACTATATGATTTGGTGAAGCCCGAGGAATTAATTCATCCCATTCCTGATGAATAATACTTATCATGATTTTATGATCTGAATATGACCAAAGAAACTTGATTTCTTTCCTGCCACTCCACTGCTAAAACATGCATACAAATGCATCAATCTCTCTATGCATCTGAAAAGATGAATGGAGGGGAAATATCCTAGAGATACTAGGACAGTACAGAATCCATCTACTCTAGGAAATGTGGCAAGGAGAGGGAAACAGTTATCGATTATGCAGAGTCCAGAAGAGGAGTTTTGGTGCAATTTAAAGTATTTCTTAAGAAAATGACTTCTGGAGTTTCTGCGCAGTAGGTTTGCTTCAAACGGTGTATAATTCAGCAAGAATTACTTACGTCCATGGAGCTGGGGCTGGGTAAGGATACAGGCTGAACGGTTGCAGGGAAAGTAAATGTCTCTGTCTTTTCATTTTCAGGGGAATCAGGATGACTGGACAGAGGGGATGTGGGGGTGAGAGCCCCAAATCCCAGCACAGTGTTGTATTTAGGTGGACGACCTACATATTAACAGAAGGAAACAAAAAGGGGAGGAAAATAATCTTACATACCTTTGGACATTGCTCCTCATTGGCTAGCATGAAAAAGGAAGCGATGAGGTACAGAGAGGTAGTTAGTATAATAGTCACAAGTGAAAGGAAGCCAAGATTCTCACATTAATTTTAAGACATTTACAAGAATAATTTCAAAAAGGATACTATGAGAAAAAACCCTGCAGTTTCTCAGAAGGGTAAAGGTTGCTACTCCTAACAATGGTATGTCATTTCAGTTTAATGTTTTTTTTGAGTGTTCTATCTTTCCTTCCATATCAGGCCTCCAATTGACTTCTACCAAAAGTTGCCATGATCCATTACCCCTTAGATTGACTGAAATATCTTCATAATCCTTAAAACAGTACCTAGTAATACTTCATTCATTTTCTAAGACTCATTTCCTCTTTTTCTTAGAAATCTAAAAAACTGAGATACCATTGGGAGGCTATCCATAACATTTTCATTTAGGCAAGAATATTTACATTAGATCTGGAAAATATTTTGGTTTATTAAGGAATATTTTTAAAAATTATAAAGCGTTGAATCTAGACCAATCATAAATGTAAAGAGCACTTTTGTTATTCATAAAATAACTATGACATAAAATTGCCTAGTAAATTATTATTCTGAAGTGAACTATTATTCTACTTGAAAATATAACCCTATAGTTTTTTTTGTAATAGTTTTCTGATGATTGATAAACAAAATTACAGACAAAAGACAGAAGCATGGAATTAAGCATTCATAGGTAACTTTTTAAAATTAAGCTGTACCAAACAGGTAAAGAGTGGTAGAAACAAACATAAAGGTTTCTTGTATGTGACCAAGAACAAAATGCCAAAAACAATGGGAAAAAATATCAAATCTACTTTACTTATAATGACATATTTTGGAAAAGAAAAAAAATTGCAGTGGAACCTGCAATTGACTCTGAAACCTTTTAATCACTTATATTCATATATTTAGTACATTCAAGTACACTATTAGAAGCACGATATCTCAAGTTCATCAATACACGTTTTAATTACAAAATATTGTTTTAAAATTACAGTTTGTATTTCAAGTTACCAATTTTATTTTTAAATAAGCTCAGCAGCAAAGGAATTATTAAAAAGCATTAACAGAATCAAGGCCAGATATTATATAATGCTCACTCAGCTCTATTGTATAACTAATAAAGCACCCATCACACTGGATTACATCAGCAGTATTTTATATCCAAAACAAAATCTAAATGCTTGAAGAAGCTTTTTCAGGCATATTATCATTTGAATTTTATAAATTCAAATTGGGAATGAGAATAACAAATATCTGGGAAGTAGCTACTTTCATGCTCACTCTTAATTCCTGTACTGAACCTGACTACACAGGAAATCAGTCTTTAAAGAAAAGAGTTATTTTTCTGAGTTTGGGGTTTTAACTGTCAGAATGGGAGTAGTTTGTCTCATAAAGGAAAGGTATTTTTTAAAAAAATTGCCAACACTGAAATGTCATTGTACAAATTTATAATTATTCCTGTACCTGAAATACTGTGTATAGTTCTAATTACTGTATTTGAAAAAGGTTATAATAAAAGTGGGGAAAGTATAGAAAAGGACAACTAAAATTATCAAGATGTTCAAGCACCTTTCTTCTTTGAAAAAAGTATACTATTTCAATTATTTTTAGCTCAGAAAAAGGTAACTAAAGAGTGATATGACTGAGATGCATACAATTATGCTTGGCATAGAAAAATAAGGTATTTTTTTTCTTTCTCTCAAAACTTGGAAACTTTTAGACTTAAGACACCAGAAATTGATTCCACTTTCTGTTTAGCATGATTACATCATCACTCATCTCAATTTTCATTTTTCTTTATGACCATATGAGACAATTTATTCACCAAATGATTCCATTATTCGCCGTTTTCATAAATCCCCTCGACCTTGTTTTCTGTGGTTCCTTATATTAACCTCTCTTTTTTTTGCTAGATCCTTTATTTCTTCTTTGGTTCAATGCTATTTTTACTTTTTGCCTTTATTAAGAATTATAAACTTGGCTCTGACTAGAGTTGTTCTAATGCACATGTTATGTCATATGTATGTAACTATTTTAACAAGGAAACAAAAGTACTGTCTTTCATACAGCATGAGAGCTTAATTTATTTTTTTTCAGTGTTGTATGAATTTTTTTAAACGACTCATTGGTATTTGTGTTTGTGCTGTTAAGTAGTATATCAAGGTTTAGCAAATATCTATAGTATTTATCTTTTTCCTATGCTGGGTATTTTGACTAAACAATGATTTGTAGGAAATGTTGCTGCAATTCCTAGAAGTCAGCTAAGGAAATTTACAATGGACAAAAAGTACTTCTTCATACAGTGCAAAATTAATCTACGGAATTCATTATCAAAATATACAGTTATGGATGCTACCTTGGATAGTGTGAAAACAACTACTGTATTAATTTTGAAAATTCTACACTACATCTATGTAGGGTAAAGGATATCTCCAAATATTAATTGAAAAAAATAGCAGGAGAGGGGAATGTGTCCATATTCTTTATGTGACTACCATGGAAGCATGTAGGTGGCCACTGTGAGAAACAAAATCCTAGATTATGATGGGACTTGTCTGAAACCAGAAAAGCTATTCTTCTGTTTGAATGATTATTTAACACATTTGATTCATGTATCATCCCTTCTCTTAATTAGAAATTTACCTCTTTTACGTGTCCCAGGATGCATTGTGCTGTTCAGATATGTGACCGCACTCTTCTTGCGCTTTGTAAAAGATAGGAACAAAGTAATAAAGACTTTTTGTTAATTGAAATCTATAGAATCACTGATGCATATCCGTATGTAACATAAACAAACATGCTTCACTACTAAAAATCATTTCTAGATTTGAGCAAGCTTTCAGTATTTTAAAGAATGCATTCATCATTGTGTTAACTACAACACCTACTCCAGAGAACTTGAACTTTCATGAAATCACTGACAGGCCACAACAGACCTATTTCCACTAGCAACAAGACAATGATTTGATCCTAAATCGTCATCATTCAACAACTAGTCTGTAACTTCTAGAAATATATCAGAGCAACCCAGAATTGGATTGGGTCTATAACTTCTAGAAATATATCAGAGCAACCCAGAATTGTCTACATAGTTTTCTAGTGTCTTTGAGGGTGGTATAGTTGAACTATTAGGCAAATGCTGTGGGTCATGGAAGGGCAACTGAGTCCTGGAAAGTAGAGCAACCCAAAACCACCCTGCTTCCCACAGATGCAGTAAGGACAGCCATCATTCATAGAAGTCATTTGCTAAATATCGAACTGGGAAGGGAGGTTATTTTAACCTTCTTTTTAGGCTCGTTTGGCCATCCCTTGTTTGGATGGATGGACATAAGAGCATCAAACCAAGTTCTTTTCAATCAGATTTTATTTCTAATGTGTAAATAAGAGATTGCTACCTCAGGCTCAAAAACAGCTCCACTGTAAACTGGATTTGCTGTGGTTCTTCGTTTTCTTTCTTGTCTTTTACTTTGTATTTCTTGAGGAAAGAAATAATTTGGTTAGAAAATAAAAGCATTTCCAAGCACACAAGATTTTGTTTTAGAGTCTGAGAAACTAGGAGTCAGAATCTATCATTTCTCATAATCCTTGCACAAAGATAATTCTAAAGAAACAGCTGTATTACATAAAAATAGATTGAAAATACATCAGTACATGACACCAATTCAACTTAAAAGATTACAGCCCACATCTTCAAAAATCTAATTTTATATTTTTTATCAACTAATGAATCAAGAAAAATTTTCAAGTGATAATTAGTGCAAGATTCATTATAGTGTATGAATTTTTACCATGAATATTGCAAATTAATGATGACAAAAAGCATTAAAGTCAAAATCAACAGCTGCAGAGAAATGTAAAGACCTATTTAGTTGCTCAATGTATATTGCAACTCTTTTCCATGCAGTAAGTCCGTGACAGGTTACAAATATATAAGGATTATTTTTAAAAAAAACTGCAAACACATTCATAGAAAAATGCATCAAAATATATATAAACACTATCATTTAAGAGTAAATGAAATTATTTGTTAAAATATTTAATAAGTCTTAAAGAAATCCCTTTTATCAAACATATCTAAAACCTGATTAAGATTTAAAGTTATTAAATCAGTTTTTTAAAAATATACGTTGCAGGCCAAAAGATAATAACTTTCTATTTTTAACTGTATGAGAACATACATTTTATCATGTTTGAGATTTTCTTTGAATATGTTAAGCACTAGTTCTTTCTGGGTAGTATAAAACTTTTATTTTGTCTACACTCAAACTAAATCCCAAGCATTTCTTTGAAAATAAACCCAATAAAGTGAAATGAAACTTAATAGGTCTTGATTTAAAAAAAAACAATGAAAAAGCTTGATTATCTTTTTACCTTCCAGATGATCGTGCGTAACAAGTCCAAGAGAAACCATAAAGGCAAGTTTCTGAATTAAGAGAAACAAAAAATTGAAATCACACAGTATTACAGAAAATTAAATTAGCTAACAGTTATTTCTTAATACAAATGATTCAACAATATGCATCAACTCTTAAGGAATTTTGGGACTCAGCGGTTTTGGCTGAGTTGTTTTTTCAAGATAGGTCTGGACAATTATCTTCTTCAATCTTTCTTTCTAATCATGAATTTGATCTTACCAGCTTTCAGTAATGCCAACTAAATCATATTTTTCCTGCATTCTAATTATTTTAACTTGTGTCCCACACTTTGTGCATTTGTGTAACGAAGCTGGAACACTTGGTCATACAACTTGATCTATTTCTTCTGGTATTTACATGCTCATTTTTGATGTACACTACATTCTGCACTTCCTTACCAGCATCATACTATTTTCAATTATGTCCTCTCCTTCCCTATTGGATCCAGTCCTCCTGACCAAGGTCTCTTCCAAACTTATCCTCCCAGTTCTCATAACATGCAGCCTATCTCTTGCCAGGAATCCAAAATGATGCATTCTAATATCAAAGAAACAAAAGTTTTCTCGTTGGTACCTAATCAGTATACCTAATTGTTCCTTTGGAGAATTCTCTTTCTAAGGTATGTGCTTTTATAGGAAAGAAGGAAGAGAACACAAACTGAGCCCCAAGTAACGTTGCTTTCCTATCCAGTGCTTGCAATGATTCAAGATTGTATTTGGCTATGTATTTGTTCCCAAACAAATCAGAAGGAAGGGATATTTATCAATGGGTTGAGAAGCTTTTTGTCACATTCCAAATGTGTGCCCAGAAGAGCATCATACTCCTCTTGACAGACTGGCTGGTTAACAGAGTACCACCATCACTTGTTTCCTGCTCCCAGGGAAGAGGATGGCATCCTTCCTTTTGCAGAACCTGTAGCACCCCTTCTTCAGTTCCTCAGATTTATGGTAGCTGCTTTTCTTTCAATACAGAAATATAATAAACAGTGAAATTTTGGAAATCTATTCTACAATTGCTTTCCAATCCGCCCATTTTGCTTTCTTTATTTTCCAGGGGGGTTCTTAATTCAGCTGTCTTTCCACAAGCACTTCCTATGACCTATTTATGAATTCCCTATCTCCCCTGATAAGCTAGGAAGTGAAAATTTTATCTATAGTTCTTTCAACCTCTCTTCCAGGATGATAATCTTTTTGCATTTGTAGCACTGGAGCTCTTGCCTTCAGAAAAGAAAACAAATATGGCACATCTCATACTGATCACAACAGTAATTTTCTGCCTTCATACTCCTCTGATGAAAGAAAGAATGAACAACACACACCTCCTTGGTTCCAACATGCATCCTCCTTGATTCCTATACAGGAATTCCTCCACCAATCTCCTGCCTGCCTGTTGCTGGGGAGCTGGCTTCCCCACAAGCTTCCTCACAACTAGATCAACAGCAAGAAATGTCCAATCATGTCCAATTAGCAATCAGCAGCCCAATGGACTATGAGAAAAAGAGTCAGCAGGAGCACCGAAGTGCTTTCAGAAGTCCAGTTGCCTTTTGAAAAGCAGCTTTGAAACAGCCATGACCTGGATGATTGAGAATCTCCATAGACAGTCAGCAGATGCAATCAATCACCAGTCTTTATCGTCTCTGGCTTTTTCTCTTTTATTCTGTCTCTCCTGCCTCTTCCCTATCCTTAGTCAAACTTAAATAGGCAAGCTCCTATTTATTTACTCAGTAAGCTCTCTCTCTAGGGAGCTGGCTTCCTTACATGTCATCTGAAGCTGCCCCAAATCACTCTCCATAAAATATGTTACTATTCTAATTATACTATATTTTACATCCATCTTGGGAATAAAGTAACAAGTAACACATTTCCCCAGTTTATCCTAAGAAAAGCTGGGATAAAATGATATCTATAAAACAGCATAAAATAATTTCAAAAATTAGAGTTAATATAAATGATGCTTTTTTAATTAATCAAACTGTCACCATCAGAAATGTGTAGGAATTAACACCAAAGTAGCATATAGTTCTTAAAATGTTGGGTTTGAATATGGTAATTTGAATCTTTGTGGAATTAAGTCCCTTAATAAAAGACATTCAAAATAACATGTAATTCCTGATAAAGCAGGAACACAATGTCATACATAGCCACATTGTTAATAGATTATTTTAAAGGTATTCTTTTAAAAGTATTCTTTTAAAGTCTTCAAATATATGTTTACTTATTTATTTGTTACATGCAAAATCCGTCTTCTTTTCAGGAGCTCAAAATAATATACACAGTTATCCTTTCTCCAATATTCCCCAAGATAATCCTGTCAGATAGACTAGACAAGATAATTACTAGGTCAAACTCAGTAAGAATCTGTCCCTGAGGGCGAAGTAGCACCTGTTTTACCCACACTACACAGATTCTCTGCGTTGTGAAGTATATGCCTGGCAATTTCTCTCACTCTCTTACCCAGGGATACTGAGATACAACTGATGGATGCCATTTCCTGCTTTCCATGGTGACAATGGAACTGACTATGGGACTATGCATTACTGACCCAGGGCATACAGATAGCATACCACTGATTTTTCAGCCCTTTGATCTGATAGTTAAGTAACATTTAGAAAATGCAATCATCATAGGTAGGTCATCTTTCTGGCAACTACCCTCCCTTGGAGGAATAGATATCCTATTAAAACAGTCCACTCCAAAAGATTTATGAAATTTGAGGAATTCCTCAAAATTCTGGGGAAGTTTCTAGCAGTTTGGATTGATCATCATGTCAAAGGTCTTCATATAACTGTGAAACAAATGAAAAAAGACATCTCATCAACATCCCAAACATGAGTCTAAGGCTATGGCAATTGAAGGGCAGTTCAACCAGGTAAAAAATTGGCTGAAACACATTACTGAAGTTGTGCAGGGAATTTGTAGTAGAGCATGGCTGTAACTATTAAATAGTGGCGAAAATACTAAGGAAAACTTATTTTATTAAGTACATCATGTCCTCAACTAACTATCCACTGTTCTCCACCCCACCTCCAACTACAATAAAGCTTACTGTCATCTGCTCCCGTAACTCACAGAAGACCTGAGTGACACATTGACTAGATATTTTAAGAACTGACTCTTTATACTAATAAAGAGTCAATTCAAAAACTCAAGAGTGCACACATTTCTTCAAACCACATTGATATCTGGTGAATTAGTGTCTTTCCCAAGAAAATTTTACAATATTTTTTCCCAACAATTGTGACATGATGTCACAAAATTCCAGGATTTTTAAAATACAATTTATCAAAAAAACCTGGCATTTTAAAACTTTAACTCCCTTGCTGAAACCTTACTAATAATATTAAGAATATTCTACCACCATGGAATTGTCAGAGACATGTCCAACATATATTTTTAACAGGTCTTCAAATATACTGCATATCCAATCTAGAAAAATAGATAACAACTACTTTTGAGATTTGCTGAGTTATCCCATACATTTGAAGAATGTTTTGATGAATTAATCTTCTGTAAAGATTATGAGACACATTTAACATCTTTTTAAAGTTGAGACGGCTGATTTCTTAAAATTGGAGTCTTTTATTTTTTATTCCAGATTTTTTAAAAATTCAATTTCTGTATTATTCAATTGTTGGTTAACTTCTAAAAATAACAAATATTTTTGTTATAAGTTTAACAAAATATACTTTTGTTATAAGTATAAATATTTTATTTATACTTGCCATTTTAGTCTTTTTGGGCAGGTTACATTCTTTTTATACTTCTCAGTTATAGAAATATGATTAATAATAAAATCCTTAATAATATGATCTTACCCCTTTTCAGCTGACATTTTCCAAAACTAAAATTAAACGTATAAGTACTTTCATCCACCATTTCTAAATAGGTATCAGTCCATAAAATCCTCCCTTCCCTTCCCTTCCCTTCCCTT